>JAHZNI010000172.1:0-11593 GCA_027744415.1 Seira ritae
TTCGTGCTCGCAAACAAATCTCCGATTCGATGCTCAAGGATGTTCAAGAAGAGCATCGCCGTCTTTTCCGAAATGTCTTGTTGATTTCCTTCAAAAATATTCCATTACAATTTTCAATCCTCATCATCACAATCAATTAAGAGCATTAGCATTGCTACTTTAATACATTTTGACTGAAAGGAGGGGAAAATCGCATTATTTTCTCACCAAGCAGCTCAAGTACTGGCTTCGAGTCAGCAAAATCCGTCAGCTTGAAAAGCTTCTCAATCAAAGCGACAATTTCTTCAACAGACTCACTCACTGCTGACATTTGCTTCTGAACGGTTTCATACTCCACCTTCATGTCATCGAGGTCCGCTTGCTGTTGCATGATAGCTTCATTCTTCCTCTGGTTCCTCTCCACCGTTTCCGTTGAAGTCTCTTTGATTTCCCCTCGAAGCGTTTCAACCGTCGCTTGCATAGCTTCCAACTAAACACATTTCATACGAAAACACATCTTCATGATATTCATCTCAAATCTCCCCCTTTTCAGAAAGGAAAGCTGACATTTTAAGTATCAGTCGTGTCCTGTGTCATTGCCATTCTACTTAATGTAATTTTTCCAAAAAATATATGCAAACAACATAAAAAAATCTCTTTCTTGCTCCTTGCTCATTTTTTTAATCACAAATCCCTGTGGAAAAAATAACATGATGTCATCGTCATCTCCTTCTTTTTCTCGTTTTTGCTTTCACCAGCCAAAAAAATAGACGTCTCCAACTATTCACTTTCACTCACCTCATTACCAAGTTCATTAATGTAATGAAATCGAGTTACATTTTGATTCCAAAGATCCTGTATAAAAATACCAGAATAACTATCTTTATTAAGCTGAAACTCAGGAAAAGGCTTAACTTGACTAGAGAAAGTAAATGGAAGAATATAATATTTTTTCCTACCCTGTATTCCTCAACAAGGCTCTGGAAAGTTGGGGATTGCTTCGTAAGCAGCTTGCTCAGGCAGTCCCTGTACATCTCCAGAGTTTCATCCATGTTCTGCTCTTTTGCTGACTCGAGCCTACCTACAAAAAATAGTATCGTCATCATCATCATAATATACAGGGAACTTGCAAAAAAGCTTATTTTTTCTCTCATCATCATGATCATCACCAAAAGAATAATTAGTTTTTGCACGGTTCCCCGCGCATGTGAATCCTAGAGCCTTGAAGCGTCTCGAAAAATAGAAACTTTTTTGTGGAAATAATTTATTCTACCAAAAATCCCAACTTCTTTTCGTGTTTCATCATCACAAAAGTTTGTAATAATTTTCACATTCATTTGGGATGAGCTAAAAATATTCTCATGTTATCTTTGGAGAAATTCGAACTACATAATATTATACTATTCACAATACCTACATATATCCGTCTCATATATTGGTCATCATTTTTTCTGCGTGAAATAACACAATAATTTGATTTTTTCTCTATTTTTAATATTAAGTATCTTCCTTACTTTGCCTCTCATCTTCCGTTTCGAGAAATAGCCTGTCCTGATTTTTCGTGTTCATAAAGTCCAGCAACTTTTCCTCGTGTCGAATGACGCGATTCAGCTCGTTTATTTCCAGCACAAATTGTTTCTTCTCCTTCTCGTTGCGATCCCTAAGGGCGTTCGCTTTCGCAACGGCTTCTTCCCTGCAGCAAACCCACAGCAAATAAAGCATATACATATATACACACATACAATGCAATTGCTTGCTTGCACCATCATCCTTCTCGTAACGACCGGGACGATTTCCTTATCAGCTTAAAATAACGTGTAATATGCTTCAACTACAACTACTTGTTCTTCCGTCTTCATTATTATTGCTGGGGAATGCAATGCACCGGATCGAATCCGATTGTTCCTTCCTTCTTCAAAAATCTTCCTCATTATGATCACCCCGGACTCTCCCGTGGACAAACAAGCAAGAACTAGCGAAGCGTAGCACAGCAGTACCCGGAGTAATAATCATAAAAACCCGCTAACGAAATAGATGGAGGTGAAACGAGCCGTGCTTGGAGGAATACTATCACAGCAGCATAGTACATAGTACAGCACCATTATCAAAAAAATAAACTTTGAGAAAAGATGTCATCTAACTTCCAACTTCATTTCATTCCTCCTTCCTTCATTTATGTTTTCTTTGCTTTAATGATCGTCATGATTATAGCGGCCATAAAAGAAGCAGCAGCGGAGGAGCAGCTTTACCAATTTTTTCTTAGCAGGAGATGCTGCCCATATAATGCACCTATTTTTTGGAGCCATCAAAACTTAAAATTGAATCGTGTAGAAGAAGCCATAGCGCACACTTAATTCCGCCGAATGAGGCAATTACCCAAAAGCCAAAGTACTTTTAGGACACTTAGGACACATTACGGTAATTGAATTGCTCCAAATTATATTCAACAGACGCAGAGAGACAGTTTACTTTACCGCTGATCATAAGCCGCTGTAGCTTCATCAACCAACTCGTCAATGCGCGCTTTGTTCTTCCTTGCAACTTGCTCCAGAGCCTGGCATCGCTTCATTGAATTCATATTCTCCTTAAGGAGCCTGTCGATTGCGGATCTCAAACTGGAATTTTCTGCAACGACAGAGTCGAATTGGGATGTGACCTTGATACAAAAAAAATTAAATAGAGCAGAAATGTATTACCTTCACTTAAAATTTTCTTGGGACTGAAAAGTTTCATTTCGAATTTCAAATTACAGTTTCCAATTTCTTCTTTGTCATGTACTCCTTCGAATCATATTTTTCCGGAGAAAGTTTATCAAGCTTCGTCATCTCTTGAGTCGGTCCCACGGGGGGAAGAACGCAATCCTTTGCCATCATCTCGATCTTATTTTTCAGCTTGTTTCCCCGGAATGAGGTCGAGGCAAGTTTTTTCTCGACCTCATTAATAATCCGAGTTTCCTCCTTCACCTGCGTTTCCATCGTCAGATATTGCTGAAGCAAAGACTCCACTTTCTCCCACTTAGACTTCTCAATGGCCTCGTTCCTCTTTGTGGTAAACCACTGCAACTCTTCCTCAATCTTTTTGTTTTCCGCCTCGAGGGCCTGGATAGCTCTCCTTTAAAGAAAGATTTTCAATGTCAATGTCACTTTAATATTATTTTATTCCTCCAGACGGAGGCAGTCACTCACTTTTGCTGAGCAATCGTCGCATTCGATTCTTCCAAGTAGGCTTTCTTATCATTTTCCATGAGTCTGAGTTGTCTTGCTAGTCGGGAGCACTCTTCACGAGCCAGCATCTCGGTGTTGTCCTCCCCTCCACCACCACCACTTGTTCCACCATCTCCTCCATCCTTCCCGGAACGTCCTGGCATATTTGCTTTCCTAAGAAAGGCCATACATTTTGTCAGTAGACTTCTGCGGAAATTTAATCTGTTTTGGCACCCCTACCGCCGCAGCAAGCAAAGACGAGAACAAGATGTTCATCCTTTTTATCAAAGGCGACTTTACACTTCCGAAGTTGATTTTTTTCTCCAGAAAATGTCAGAATGGATTTATTGACATGCAGTCAGTGTATTGGAACAAAAAATCTTTTGAAAAAAAATCCGTTGAAATTGATGTTCATAAAAAATCTTTTTTTATCTAAACATAGAGGAAGTACAATTTTTCGCAATATATAAATTGTCTCAAAACTAAAAAAGAACCCAACCCGACCCCCCGCCAGTAGAAAGATGTTTATTCTTTGGAATGTGATTCTTAAAAAAATTCAGAGAAAAAGTTGGATTGAGATTCCACGAAAGGAGCAACAATGAAGTAGTGTTTTCTTCGAAAGAAAAAAGATCGGATCTGATTTGATTGAGATGCGCTTTTTTCTTCTTTCTTGAAAGTTCAATAAAAATGATTGGGCGCTTTTGACTCCTTTTTTCTAGAAAGTGTATAAATTCCTTCCGTTGTCTACTTACCCTTCACCTGCTTCCTTCCTCTTTGATCGGTATTATAGGATCTGTCAAAATCTGTCAGATTTTATCCCGAAGCTGTATTCAAGGAATACGCTGCGTCAGCTTTAATTCTTTAACGGAAAATATTGGATTTTCGATTGAGATTTTTCCCGAAAATCCTATATTATCGCGATGAGATCGCACACAGCGCTTGTTTTCCCTTTTGGGTATGGATTGGAAATATTGCAAAACATGAAGAAGGTTGGTTGAATCGAGAAGGTTTTGGTGGAATGCTAACAGAATATGAAATGAATGTGATGTGATAGTGATGATATGCAACTTTGATGCTCTCCTTTTCTTTTCAAAGGCTTGAAGAAGAAGGAGTTCTATTGAAGAAGAAGGAGAAGTGTTGGTATCTATTGATCAAACCCTGGTTCAAGAACGGGCTGTTGTGTTGTGGAGTGGAGCAATGCTCTAGGACATAAGCAATGTGATGCCCTACGTACGTATGCAGGTATGGTCTTTTGGAATTTCCTGTTTGTTTTATCGTTACTGTCGCACCGTGGGACCTGGAAGGAGAGTACTGACTTCTTACAGCTTCAAACAATTTTCACAATAAGCGAAAATGTCAATAAATAATTCGATTTTCCAAGCATGGGGTGAAATGAAACAAGCATTAAACTTTTGGGATTTTAAACTTCAAACGATATTTTATTTTAATTAAAAGTACGATTACCAATTTCAATTACAGTTTTTGAACTTATCCGGAAGAGGATTATTTCCTCCCAGTTTCAAAACGCACAGCCATATAATAAATCTTAATTATGAAAGGAAGAGTGTTTTACATCTAAATTTTTATTAATAATGATTATGATTAGGAAGGGTTTCTTTATTGAATTTACTTAAAACTAATTTAATCTGTACGCTTTCACCATGTGGAAGTTTTTTATGACAAACTGCAATTCTCATCAATCGAAGATATCAAAACCTGCTTTTCTTTAGAGAACCATTCACTTTTTACTTATTTTATGTAGATAGTCGGCCAATCATCGAATCATATTTTACCTTCTCTACTTATATCGTAAATCTCTTAAATATGCAATTGTAATTGTAAGCATTTCAAATCATATCTTTGTAGCCTAGTGCGGAATTATACAAAAGAAACACGTAATGTAATTCCGCCTCTCAAAATCGCTTTTTGAATAGAAGACGCCTTTCTAATGTTTGCATTCAATTACGACAATCCTCCTAACTAATCATCTCCTTCAGTTAGTTATTGGAATGTGACTATATTTATATCCAATGATTACAGATATTATCTAATGATAACCTTCTTTTAACTCACTCTCTCTTTTTTAAGTAATTTCTTCGTGATTTGCGCTTGACTTAAGTTGTATACAGTTGTACTATGAATAATATTAGGTATTGATACTTATTACGCTGGATGAAGACTTCTAAAAACACGTAAAAATTGAAAAAAAATCGATTCATAAAAATTATAATACAACTGAACAAACCGCGTTATCAATAATCTCATCAAAACAAAATCTGGGTGGCTGGATCATTTTCTTAGAAAAAGGGTTAATCCTAAGTCTACATTATTGTTATAGTTGACATGTTTTACGTCATATGAATAGTAAAAGTAACATTTTGCCGATTGGATTCACATTCAAACTTTTAGACTAGAAAAGTGATGAATGATAAAAATATACCTTACAAAGTAATGCAAAACTAAAGTAGGGAGAGAACTGATGCGAATTTATTTGCGATAAACAGACATTCATCATCCATGCCAAATCTATACAAAGAAACCCACTCACTCTTTCATTCTCGCAAAAAGTATAGCATTATGTTCCACTCCACATCATTCATTCATTCATTCTCTTCCCCGTAGTACTACATACAATGAAATCAAGCAACAAAAAAAAACAAATTCCCTCTTGCAAAACGTGTTACACTTTGCGGCTTTCATGCTTCCTTCAGACTTTTATCTTTTTCCCTTTTTTCCATTTCACGAAATTCCATGAAATTCTCCGGAAGGGAAAGATGAAACTTGTACCCTCTTTTCTTCTCCTCCTCTCAAATGGAAAGTAAAACTGGAGGAGCACGTACCGTTGTAATCATGTCATGCCAGAAAAATGAAGACCGCACCGACCGAACAGAACACAATGAAATGAAATCGCACACTCATTCCCCAAAACTCAAGGAAAATGTTGTATCCTTCCATCCGCATTCATTCCTTAAGTCTAAATGTGAACCCTAAAAGGGGATCTGGAGTCTCTGGAAACTGTGTTGTTCGTTCCAGCTACTTCTTCTTCAGCTTTTTGCTTATATACATTTTTTTCTGTTTCTGAAAAGGTAGATGACCGACTTTTTTTCCTGTGGTATTTTTTTGCGGTGTGATGTTATGTGATGTGATGCGGATACACTTTTTCCCCTTTTCACGTTTCACGCTTTTTTAAAAAAGGGACTTTCTCCAAACTTATCATTATTCCTTATCGTGTATATACATATATTTTTCTCCTTAAGGATATATTTTTTGCCTGGTTCTATTCTCTAAAAATCGTATTTTGTATTCTTTTCAGAGTTTATTTTCATACATTATTATTCTTCCTCCTCTTTTCCAAAAAATGGGTTTTGAGGAGAGAGAGAAAGAGGGGGAGATAGACTAGTTCTGGAGAACCGTATTCAGTTCCCGATGAATCCCAGCGAGCTCGTCAATCTTCAACTCGAGTTGATTATTGAGTGCTTCGAGCACTTTCTTTTGTGACTCTTGTGTCCCAAGCGCGGCCTCTAGCTGGTCCTGAACCTGGCGGAGTGTGGCACGAAGAATATCATTCTCCTGAAAGACACACATAAGTACATACATACAATACATTTGCATATATCATTCTCTATAGCCATAGCCATAGCTACGTCATGTTCAAAGAAAATTTTTTTCTCTTCTTTCTTATCATGTTTATCTCCTCTACGCCTTATTTTCAGCTTCTTACCTTGACGGAGTCATTGTTGTTGAACTCCTTTGTCGACTCCTTGAGAACCCTTATCTCCTCTTCCTTCCCCTTCAGCGCTTGATTGTAGTACTCAACCTTCTCGCGAAGTGTTTGAAGTTCTTTGCGAATCTCCGCGGCAGCGTCACAGTCACCTCGAGCAGCCTCCGCTTCCAAAGCTCTCTGCTTGAGACGTTCATCGAGCTGCTTTTTCATTCGTTTTTGAAATGTGTGAAGCCATTAATCCAGAAAATGAGTAGTTTTTCATGCAAAAAATAAATAGAACACAGAAAAATACTTAGCATTCTTCATTATTATTTTTTTTCATTTCAAAAGACTCATCAAACTTAACCTGAGTGCTGGTTCTGAATGCTACCTTACGTGTTATTTTTAGCTTTTTTATTTCACCCTCTTTTACTTTTTCATTATGAATAATTTTCCACTTTGTCCCCTTTCAAAACTACACCACTACTTTTAAGCTCCATTTTTACCGGAATTACTTTCTTTTCATAATATTTCCTCTTCAAAAGGAAGAAGCATAAAAACAGAAAAAGAGCACCTCGTTCCCACCTAATTTCATTTTCCCCACAGATGAAATTGAACTTGGGTTCATAATGTTTTAGTTTTAGCAAGACCTGCCACACTCCTAAAAATGTGAAGATTTTTTTAAGATAAAAAAGAAAACTAAACTTTTGCCATTTTTCCACAAATGCTATTTTTCAGTTTGTCTAGTGGCTCTTTTTTATGTTGGAAAGGACAAATGTAAAAGAATAATAAAGCTCTTTGGCTAGTTTTTTTTCGTTTTTTTGTAAACGAAGAATAAGGAAAGTGTACGAGGTGGCTAACCATCTATACATATTTACAAAGTGTACTCGCAAGTGTAACATTTTGGTTCGATTTTTTTTAACATATTGAATTTGCCTCATATCAAAGCCAAGTTACTTGCGAATGGTACAAGTGGTGTATTTGCTCATGCAGGTATTTGAAGTCCACAGGTAGTATGGAGTATGGAGCACAATTGCAACTGTCGTAAATAATTATACGCTAGCAAACTCAATGCAACAAGTGAATGGGTTAATGTTTAGGGCATTGTACTTGCTGTGGTTAGCTTTGATCAGTTAAACTCTTGTTAAAATATCAGTTAAAATATTAAATGTTACTCTTGATCAGTGAAAATGTTAATATATAAATTGTTACTCTTGATCAGTTAAAATATTAAAATTAATTGCAATTAAAAATCTTTATCAAATTTCACTAGAAGCTAGACGATTCTTATACTAATGCAAAATTGACCATTCTTCATGACAATGGCAATGACAGCTTAGTGACATTCCTTATCAAAGATTCAAAGTTTTCGTTAGCCTTCCAAATGACACTGACTTTAGATACATTTATTCTGGAAAGTGACTTCTTAGCTTTTTGCAGTATTAGTATTTTTATATATGAGTGGTGGTAGTGCTAGTGGTGGCCCTCTCTACAATCTACACTTTCTGGACACCGGTCCTGAGGAAAAACTGTGGAGTACACTTATGCATGTATATACATCACTTCGCTCAAGCATAAAGGTTACGTACACCGAAATGGCGAAAGAATCTAACTCCGTTGCCAATGTGGAAAATATGGTCCTCTTTTCAAACGGCATTTTTTCACGTCGAAATTGGTCCTTTCTAAAAGTGAAAAGTTCCGTAGGGATTTATACTTCTATGCTACTTACTTTCGCCCGTTCCTGTAAAAACATGATTCCCTGTTTTGCAAAGAAGGCTTATGGCATGGCTTACAAAAAACGTTCCCCAAAAACTTCTTCTTCTTCTTTTTTTTCAAACGAAACTTGCCACCCGCTTTTCGCTGCTATTTGAATAGGAAGTTTGAATGTAGAAAAAAGTGCGTGGACATTTCCCTTTTTACGCACATTTTCATGCAATTTATCTGCCAAGAAAGGGAAACTTTACAACGCAAAATGTGTTAGGAAGAGAAAAGGCGAATAAAAATATGACTTCTTTTCCCTCAAATATGTCCTTAAATAGAGCCACCCAATCTGTCTTGTCTGTCAGATGGACGGTCCATAAAGTAAGGAAATGTTTGCAGTTCACTGCTCAGTTTGTTCGCAGCACTTTTAAAAAAGGTAGGGAACTAAATGGCAATCACGAATTACTTACTTTCTTTTTTTGTGTGGAAAGTAAGCAAAAAAGATTTTTCCTACTCTCTATTCTTATACATATACCTACATAATATGATGCGTGCGTCAGGAAATGTTCCAAGAAAAAAAACATGATGAATGGGAATAAAACGTGCCAGTGAAAAACCTCTCTGCAAGGAAGCAAGCAAATGTGATGGTTTGCTTCTAAAATCTTTATAGACTCATATATTTTCCTGTGGAGAGAGAATCCAGGAACTTTATGATTATTTATCTGTAGCCTTATTTATGATGTATGTCTTTCCTTCTCCTTCGCCAATATTTTTTGAATAGAGTTGTTCTACCCATGGAACTACACAACACAAGGTTCCGCTTATATTTCTCTGGAAAAAATTACGATATGAATATTTAACAACCCCATTAAAATTCGTTTTTCCACATCTCATTCCAGGTGGTTAATGCTCGACCATTCCTCTGAAAAATAACTGGATGGAACGAAATATAACAAACCGAGCCCTGTCAGAAATTTTTTCCGGGGAAAAAATTTGGATTTGATAAGATAATAAATTGATGATATCCGACAATAAATCAAGATTTATCCTTTTAGATTGTTTTTTTTAAGGAGGAAAATCTCACCCTATTTTCTTGCAAAGCCATATAATGCATCAAAATCTCATTATTACCAGCATTACCGCTATCATACATATCAACATCAATGATTCCCTTACCTTTGCGCTAGTGCCAGCCTCAGTCGTTCATTCTCATATTTGAGATTAATCTCCGGACTCTTATCCTGCCTTCCCAGGGTAGCGCCATGCTTCGGACTATCAATGCAATTTTGGGGTGGCAGAGGCAACCCACCCGGACACTGAAACAATCCATTAGAAAACTAGTCTTGCATTGAACACTATATATCCAAACGACCTTCGTTCTAATGTATATCCCTCACCTTCGTCAGCAGAGGTGACCCCATCTTCATCAAGGAATTTGCATTTGCATCTGATAAAGCGAGTGAGTTACAATCTCCCCCTAGATTCCCATCACCTCCCCCTCCTCCTCCCCCTTGTCCATTTATGCCATTCTGCTGCTGCTGTTGTTGTTGCTGCTGATTATGTTGATTCAACTGTGCGGCTGCAGTCATCAGTGCATTCTGTGTCTGTAGTCCTTGTAGAATTTGACTTCGTTGGAGGAGTGGACTTGCCATTACACTTGGAGGAGGGATCGGCCCCGTCTGGTTGCCCTGCTGCTGTTGCTGATGATGACTCTTATTCGTTGTACATCGGGAAACGGCTTCCTTAATCTCTTGAAATTGCTCGTAAAACTGTAGAGATAAGAAAAAAACAAGTGCCATTACATTACATTAATTTTTTGTCTAGAAAATTATTATCATCTTCCTTAATTGCCTCATTTTTAATGGAGGTATTTAACCCTTTTCTTCTCATTTAATTCAGACAAGAATATATATATCCTTTTTTAGCATTTTTTCTCCATTTACGCCTTAAATCTTTATTGTATGTTCTTAATACAATAAAAGGAATCTTATCATTTTTTTATTCCGAACATAATATTTTTTCCGACTCAGTTCATAAGTTCACGGGTGGTCCCTCCCGCTCTAGATTTTTTTATCTTTTCATATATGAGCTTATTTTTTTCCACTGCGGAAGAAGACGAAGTAGAAAAAAAGAAATCATGCTATCATTTACTACTGCAGAGAGTCATAGTCATTATCATTATTATTCATAGACTTTTCTCCCGAAAAAACCGTATCACTAGATACTACCACTATCATCATCATCAACATGGTATTCTACTTCTTTCTTCTTCGTCTTCCAGTTAACTCCATTCTTTCCTCATTTTCTCCTCCTGACTCTGTCCATATTTTATCCGTTCCTTCTACGTCGCTATCCCCAAGATCAAAACGCTCTAGATTTTTTTATCTTTTCATATATGAGCTTATTTTTTTCACTGCGGAAGGAGAAGAAGTAGAAAAAAAGAAATCATGCTATCATTTACTACTGCAGAGAGTCATAGTCATTATCATTATTATTCATAGACTTTTCTCCCGAAAAAAACCGTATCACTAGATATGTACTACCACTATCATCATCAACATCGTATTCTACTTCTTTCTTCTTCGTATTCCAGTTAACTCCATTCTTTCCTCATTTTCTCCTTCTGACTCTGTCCATATTTTATCCGTTCCTTCTACGTCGCTATCCCCAAGATCAAAATCCATTTTCTCTCGTGTCACTTTCCATCTCTCTTCTCTTCCCAGCCTCATGGCATGGATCTGGCTCTAGCTTGGTCTTAGTCTTGGTTGGGAAGGGAAAGCATAAAAAATATCCAACGAACCAATGCACTTGATTCGAATTACGCTACTTACTTACTCTGGTCGCTAACTGAGTGAAGTGAAATGCGATGCGACAAAGGATAACTCGACCAGACCAAGACCGAGAGCCATACGTTATCTGGAAGATGAGCAAACACAGTGACACCAAAAGACACCACAGCCATAGCCAAGCTCAAGACTCAAGACGACGCCAAGTCATAGCCATGGAC
>JAHZNI010000173.1:0-10863 GCA_027744415.1 Seira ritae
CCGGGTCTGTCATCATCATCTGTTATTATTTACATTCGTATTCGTGCATCGTGTATGCTCCAGAAAAGGATGGCTGCTGCTGGGCTGGGAGTAGTTGGGAGGAGGACAATGGAAAATTATTAGGACCAGACCAGGCGCCCGCATTTCCATTTTGCATGATATGATATCACTACTGACCTCAATAACATTTTCATTCAAAAAGAAATCAAAGAGTTTGGCTCGACTGGGGACGATAATCACTTTCCAAAAGAACGTCTTGATTTTTTAAAAGGAATTCATGTTCTGAAAAAAAATCCTCCAAGACATTTTTTCCCTCTCTAAAACTTAAGTCGGGGAAGATGAAGATGAGCGCACTACAAGTTTTGAAGTTCCTCCTCAGCGATTAAAATTCCTTTCACATATCCGGCGAAAATGCCATGCCATAGATCACACCGAATTACACAAGCCATCATGTAAACAGCATTCTAGAGATCCTTTTCGATAAACATAAATTATGTTTTTTTTCTCTCTCTTTCCTCCGATGATGATACGACTACGACGGTGATGCTGATGTTGAATGTTTTTCCTAAAGCTTATATGTAGCCACGGCCTGAGAAAGAAGCTCTCAAGTCGAAGTCGAGTCTCAGGGAGAAGAAAAAAATATCGTGAAAAGTGAACAAGGTTTTTTCTTTGCCAGGATAAAAGATTGAACAAGCCGAAAAAATGGAATCTATCCAAAGCGCTTTTTTCCTATCCGATCTGATAGGATAGAAGAAAGCTATTTAAATATACACGTACGGAGGAGTAATCCAAATGTAATATTTACATAAAAAAATAAGACCTCAACTAGTACTTACTTACTAACATGAAATATTTCTCTTGAGGTTTTGTGTATAATGTATACAAAGTAGAGAGAGAATAAATATCATGACACTATCACCACTTTGTGTGAATATTTCTTTTTTAAATATCCCACCGTGGCTGACTTCCTGAGAACCAAATTTGGCTCTATTCTAAACAAGCACATAATAACTTTGAATTTCCCATCACCCCCCTGACTGTCTGACATAAAAGCATCAACTTTCACCATGGTTGGATTTGATTTGACAAAGAAGATCCCTGTTGCACCTGGATTAGGTACTCATGTAAATTTTTTATTCCTGTGGGAGTTACCGTGAAACACCAAACAGACAGAAAGACAGATCCTTACTACAGCAGAAGAATCAATTCTGATTTTAAAAATTCGGATCCGATGCGTGCAGTGTGGTGTGGTGGCTTGGCTTGTTCAGCGTTTCATGAGTGAACACCAGCAATGCAAAACTCATCAACATAGATCACACAATATCAGAAAGAGAGGAAAAAAGCTTTTTCGAATTTGAACGCGAGGAGAAGAGGAGAAAAAATCAAAGATATTTTTTTACTCTATAAAAAATTAAAGAGTCAAGCCTTTTCGGCACGGTATAATGTTTACTTGTTCCAAGCAAAGATCACGCACGGAGAGTATATTTTGGTCCAAAATGTGCCAAAACAAGGTCGTTCATATTCTACGAGTTTTTAGGGGGCTTGAGGCGCACTTTATAAATAATATACTTAATGGTATTCATGCATAATGAGATGGGGAATGGGGAAAAATTCTCAAAAAGCGCATGAATTTATTATGGCTGAAAAAGCCGAACTTTTTCCCCAAAAAATAAACAGAAAAATGAACCGTCCAGTTTTCAAAAATTGAAATCTCTAATTTTGATTTCGAGCCCGAAGGAATGACTACGCTAATATTTTGCAATTCAGATAATTTATTCATCCTGAATTAGGAGAACATAACATGATTGTTGCAGCCAAGGTCATAAAAAATTGGATCTCAGTCTTGATCAAAGCTTACTAGCCATTTCAATTGGAAGTGAAAGGAAGTAATCAAACCGTCTCGTTCAGTTCTATCCTATTTTAACGGAAGATTTTCTATCCTTCATTCATATTCACATTCACAATCATTTATTATTACGATCCATCATTGAGATTGAAGGAAAATGTAAAGTGAGCAAAGAGAAAGAACAGGAAAAAGGCGGGGAAGTGAATAGGCCATTTCGACAAATATCCCTTTTCTTCCCATTCTTTTCCCTTTGTTTTTTCCCGGAAAAAATTTTTTTATGTTCCATCAACATTCTCTTTTAAAGGAGATCATAAACTTTATTATCTATTATTTCTAGTAGTTGCTACCTCTCTCCACTCCAATCCACACAGCTCAAAGCTTGGCCTGGCCTGGTCTAGGTCGTAACAATAAAAGATATTTCCTCAGTAAAAAAAGACCAAGAAGTAATTTGAGCCTTAGCACACGTGCTAAAAATCAAACCGGAAATATCTTTATTCTGGAATCTTCACAAAAATGATTCCTGCATTCAAACATAAATGATAAGATTACATGAACTCTGACCTAATCCTCGTTTTAAAATAGCTTTTTCTTCTTTAAATAATACGTCATCTCTAAATTAAAGTAATCGCATCACCTTCTGATTATGCATCAGTTTTACCTTGATATTCCTAAGGGCGTAATTTTACCTCCATTTCAAGAACATCTTCTTATTTCGTGTTTTCTAGAGGGCCAATATGGACAAACGTTGATGCTCATCCACTGCCAAAATATTTTTCCCGCTTCATTTTTCACACCAACCGAGAAAATTTCGACTTAACTGAATACAACGAATCTGAACTGAAACATCTCTCTTTTTTCTTCACCGCGACCATGGAAAGAGAATCCCTTTCGGTACTTTACTCTAATTTCAGCCTTCTCTTTTGAATAGTGAATTGCTTTGCTCTGATATAGTCCTTTGAACAGAGTAACCCTTTCATCTTTCTTCCTTTTTTTTTCTATCAGTTCAAACTTACAAAAAATCTCTTTTCTCTTCTCCTCTCTCTCTCTCTCTCTACATGAATCTCTCTCTTTTCAACTCCATCCAATGCGATGCACCCAACAAAGAATATACATATTCTCTCATTTATTTCAAGTTGAGCTGCGTAGATTACATCATTTTATCAAGATAATTGGTCCTAATGTCAGGCATTCAAAAAAGCGTCGCTTTTAGTGCTTCCACACAAAACGTAAATAAAAAGAGGAGAGAAAAGGAATATAGAAGAAAAGAAGAGAGGCTCTTTATTTTTCTCTCCTCGTATTACAATTATTGCTATCTTCTACTTCTTCTTTTTTTCTACTACAGAGTCCCATCCAATTCAATGCAAATGCAATGCATATTTCATAAGTTTAACGATAAGGATTATATGGTGCAGTGAAAACCATACAAATTTTTATTCCGTCCGGAGAATAAGATGAGGAGAGATCACTTGGCATGCTTCCCACTTTAACAAGAGAACAAGCTGTAGCTATAGTAGTAATAACCACTGAGTCGTCTGAGTGAGTTCTTTTTTTGCATATTATATTTATAGCTTTCCGTTAACTACATAATATATTGTTCATAAAGACTAATTTTACATGCATTTTTTTACTTCATTTCATTCTCATTGTGTTTGGGACGATGGGTTAGTTAAAGTTGGATTGGGAGTGAGTAAAATTTTGCAGTTTTTTTTTTCATTCTCTTTGAAAGAGAGAGAGAGAGATAGACAAGGAGACTAAAAGGAATAGAAATACAGCTTATTTGCTTTAGTTGTTGCTAACAAGGAAATGCAATCTTTTTTTGCCGTGACATGATGACGTGATCTGATGTGAAGGACATGGAACATCTAATTGGAAATGCTTTAAATGATAATTCCAGGAAAAGCACCCGAAAAATATTTACTACCCTTTCTCCACTTTTCAAGCTGAAGGGTAGAAATAGAATTGCAAAGGGCGCAATATGTTTTTTTTTTCATTTTCTCAATTCACAAAAATTTCTAAGCTCTACAGATTTTGTAGGAGTCACAAACACTCTTTTCTGTTTTTCCCAGCACCGCCAACGTAGTAATCCGAATCGAAGTCGATGTTGTCGTTCTGGGGAAGCAAACCTATTTAAAAAATTGTCTTTTGGTTGGAAAAGTCAAGTGAAGCTGACTCTCTGGTGCTGAAAGAGAGAACTGACTGTTTTCATCTAATTATCATGAGTTGTAATACCAAAAGTGCAGAATGAAATGCAATTAGGTTTATGAAGAGAAATTGCTTTGCTCCAACGCTACATACTATGCCAGCATTGGAGTTTTTGCCGTGCCATTTCTCTTTCTCCTTGGCTTTTTGGCTTCTTGTTCATGCCTTCATTTTCCTTTTGCTCTTTTCAAGCGACACCAGGAACTAGGAACCCAGGATCCGGACTAGGGCCAGGGTAAAGGTTTTAAGCCATAATATACTCAACTAGGGAGAAGAAAACAAGGCGGACAAAAAAGTCATTGAGTCAAGCAAGTGTCGTTTACAGGAGTCCCTTAGGAGCCAAGCTGGATAATGATCATCTTCATCATTGGGAGAAGTGTACGTACATGTACCTACTTATATTGTATGACTGCAGCATAGCTAGCAAGAAAATGAAAATGAGTGTGTGTACTCGTACTCTACCCAACTTCTCAGCTAAAATTGCTAATTTATATTTCTACTTTACTTTGCTCGAGAAACTTTAGTACCTCTGCATAGGAATATTTTCTCCCGGAAAGAAAAGGCCTTTTAAAAAGCTTTAGAATTTTCAAAGGAATCAAGATCCTCCCACTTGACGCAATAATATAATGAGGAACAAACAGCGACAACAACACCGCCACCACCTCCTCCTCCTTCACCACCACCGCCACCCTATTCAATGCTTTGCCACTTACTGGAGTATAGGATCATCATCACAATAAAATACCAAAAAGAGAAAAGCTCCTCTTGAGAATGAACGAACGAACGGAAGGAGGGAGAAAAAAATGCGGGAGCTGAGCTGAGTTACGGAGTGAAGAGTGGAAAAAAAAGAAATCCCGAAAAAAGAGCAGATTCGGTTGGTCGGGTAATAACAAGTTTCTTGCTTCGCTGCTTTTCTCCTCCATAAAGGAGCGCTTCTTTTTCTTCTCCAGCTTTTGAAAGTTAAACAAGGGTAAAAAGAGATAGAGAGAGGGTAACAAAAGAGAATATATTTTTTACTGGAGAAAACGGGAGATCCCATGGGAAACACGGAGGACAAATCGCTCTTGATCTTTATGGCAAATCGACACTCACACTCTGCCTCCACAAATCTCCGTTATAAGGCAATCTCCTAAAAATATATTTTCCCTTAACTTTCCGTCTTTTTTCTTGACGGATATTAAGTAACAACATTGCTACTACTACTACTATTACCTCACCATGTAATATTTTTTCCTTTCAAATTAGGAAAAAAGGATGTTGATAAAAAAAGAGAGAGATGAATTGAATATGTACCTATATTCAAAAGGGAAAAAAGTCTTACATGAAAATGAAATCCTTTTAAGCTGAAGAGTTTACTATCTCCTCCAGAAATTTTTTTAACCTAAACTTGGTTTTTCTTTCTCTGTCATTTTAAAAAGGGAGAAAAGGTGAAAAGCACACTTCCGCTTGCCTTATCCCTGCCCTATTCACTTGTATCCTCATCCGTCATCCTTTTGAAACGATCTGTATTTTTGCGGAGAAAATCTTATTGAAATCATGATTTTCTGATTTCTTTTTCCCCCAATCAAGTTCAATGAATAAAATGGCACTCCAACTCCATACTACACTCCACACCTCAACCCTCTCCAAAAAATCTTTTCCCCTGAACTTAACTTGGTACATGTACCTAACATAAAAACTAAAACCCACAATAAATATTACACATTAATTCAATACATTTCCTGCTCCTCCGAGAGAGAAAAAAATCATCCGATAATCTTACACCACTCATGCCATGCCATGCCACGCCAAATTCCCAAGTGTATCGTACACACTTTTAAAGCTTACAGATACAGAGTGAACGCACATTATCCCGAAACACAAACACACGAGAATAATGCGTTGTCCATTATGATTACTTATTGCCACTATATTTTATTTATTGCCCTAATCATAGTAATGCATCTCCTCTGCTTGAATGTAAGTACATTGTACATTACAACTACAACAGTTTTACAATTTTTTTCTCTCCTTTCTCCTTGAAAAACAATTTTCATTCGGTAATGCTTTCATACCAACATATTATTTGCTCTGAACGTGATGATAGTGATAGCGTGAACCCATCATAGTACATAATACATACCTATCATTTTCCTTTCGGTGGAACATCATCATCATCGCCATCATCATTAGAATCATCAACATCATGATCATCCCTCAAACATTATCTCTCTTATGGGAATTCCTATAACATAACATAAGTAGCAGCGATCAACATCAACACATTTTCCAGACAAGACTGACTTGACTCCCTTTTTTCGCTTCTCTATTCTCTAGACTCTAGAGTAAAGAAGGATCGACCATGGACCATGATCATCATTCATCGTTTCACTCCTCTTTTTTTGCTTAACTTTCTTTTTTTCCATTTTACTTCCTTCAGGAAATACTTCAAAAAACTAAACTACAGGAATGTATCATCATCTTGATCATCGTTAGAATTTTAGCTGCCTCCTCCATACCATGCCATGCCGTGATCTTGATAATGATGCTATTCCTCACTTTTCCTAACCTTAGGTGCTCATGTTTACTTTTACGAATAATATATCGACTTTTGGCTGATTTTTTTTGGTGATGTCAAAACCCTCTCGCTTCTTTCAACACGAACCACCTTCTTCTTCAGACTTTTCCTTGGATTAATTAAGCAGGAAAGGCAAAAGCTATGGAAGATCTGTCCATCCATTGTGATGGTTTGCATCTTCTTCTTTACGTCTGAGAGGAAGAAACCATTTCCAACGATTTCATTACAATCCAAGAGCCCTCTTTATTTATTTGTCTAACTTCATTTAAGTTTACACTTGGAGCTTACACTCACACACATTCACATTTAGAGTTAGAGATTCAGTATTACCATTACGCTCATTATAAGCTTTAGACTATCCGATAGCCAATACTTTTTTCTGCGTATCACCTTATTCTTATTTATTCTCATTTTACGCTTATTATTCCTTTTTCTCCCAAGGAAATAAAGAGATGAAGTTTGGAGGGGTATCAAAATAATACGTGGTGGTGGAAGGAAACGAAATACAATTCCTTCGATTTTAGGTTTTGAATGCATCTCTCTCTAGAGAGCATAGAATCCAATCCAATAGAGTTTTTTCCCATGGACATGATATGGATAGGTCCCAAAACACATTCAAATTCCCATTTCTCTTTCTCTCTCTTTCCACTGTTATTATTATGATTTTTTTATGCCGAGCTGACAAACCAATACGAAAATTTCATAAAAAAATTGTAGCTAGATATGTATTCTCCTTTTCTTTACTTCTAGTTCTAGTACAAGTTTTGAGAATGGAATATTGTGTATTTATTGTGTGCAGTCTTGTTGTTTTCCTAAGAAGATGTTATGTTAATATTTCGCATCTTTCCCCTTCCTTTTTTTCCATTTTTTGTGTATTTATTCAAGGAATATATATGGCTACGGCTACATACCTAGATGCTATATGCATCGGGAAGAAGATGATGTGCTACACGTACATGAGCTCTTTTTTATGACTTTATGAATTCAAGAAAACATATTTTTATAGCAACCATCATGCCCATTCATCCATCCAAACGGATGAATAGAGAGAGAATATGGTTTGGTTTCCTTATTTTTTTTGAATGTGCAAAAATAAAGTTTCGTTTTCAAATGTGGAGACTTTTTTATGGGCTCATCAGATATTGTGATATTTACGACAAAGAATATCCCATGTTTTTTCATGGGGATATCTGCAGAGTACTTTGTACCTATTAAAGGGTGAAATTGAGAATCGTATTTATATCCCCCATTGGAAAATCGTTGCAAGTCAAGTCGTTCCTTTCCAGAAATATATAGTTTTTTTCGCTTGAATAAACAATCGTTGATTTGTTGGATATTGGCTGCTCTTTCCTTTTGAAAAGGAAAGGGAGATGCTGTGGAACGACCATAAAAAAATTATGGAATTGTGTAAAATAGTTATATTTTCTCCCAAAAGTAAAAATTAAATTTTCTTGGCCTAGTTCCGGTTTATTTCCCGTCTTCGCATTTCCGAAAAAGATGAGAATGTTTACTCTAAAAAAATTTGGAAATATCTTATCGTGAAACAATAGAAAAATGCTTCGAGAAAATGTATGAGAAACGATGTGCAAAAAATTATAACCGCACCCATTTTTCTCTTCATATTTTCTTTTTGAAAAGTAAATAGCATAAAATGGGAATCTGGCGAAATACGAGGTTTTTTTGGAGGAAAAAAGAGGGCAAAAAGATTAGGTAGGTAGGTACGGAAGGAAAGACTCTTTTTCATCTTTTTTCTGAAGAATTTATGGCTCTAATACTTCCGGAGGAGCTATTTTTGGTATTGATAGATTTCCACATTTTTAGCTAATGTACTTATGTCTACTATGAAGCTGGTGGAATTCTTTCTTGAGATTGTTGATTTGAAGAAGGAGAAAGAAAAATGTTTCAGAAATATTATTGAACTTTTGAGGAAGAATTGACGCAAATTATTTATGAAGGTCAAATATGACATGTGTTTCACCTTTTCACTTTGCAGAGTGTACATCCTCAATGGTCCGCTTTCGTTTCGACGGAACAAGTACCCAACCAAATTGAATTACAAGAAATTCGATAATAATTTTTTTGCGACATCCTTGGGTTCCAGCTAGTCTAGTCTAGTTGACTTTTATGAAATTAGTTTGTGCGAATGGTGTCTGGATTATTTGCATATTTTAACAACCTTTGGACCAACCGTAATGAATGATGATACCGGATAGTATTATCTCACAATCTAAACTATACATTCTCCCCCTACCCCATTCACAAATCTACCTCTGACGCTCTGAAAAACTGAATAAGTTTGGTAAATATGTATTTATTACTTTATGCAAAATATCTAAAAGAGATTATGAGGAACACACTTAATTATACATTCCGTAATTCCGTTCTCCTTTCCCATTACATCCAATTTTCTTTCAAAGTTTCATGATGAATTTAAGACGTACATAAAAAACCAAGCTGAGAGCTTTGGAAATAAGAAATATCTAAGTAGGTTGAATTTATGTATTTCTCATTCTCGACATTTAATAATATTATCCGGCCTAATCCAGTAGGGAAGGCTAAAAGATTTTCTCTTTTAATCCTTCAGAATCTAAAAACGAAAAAATCTATCATTCTCATTACATTTTTCCCCCATCTTATTCAACCTGAACGATAAGGTCGAGTCGAGACTCAAGAGAGAGGAGAGAGAGACAAATTAATTTGTTAGCGTCTCTACAAAGTACTACGCTGAGATGTCCGATCCAGAGAAAAAAATAAGTCATGTTTGCTGCTACGATATATGTACACGACAATTACTTAGAGCATGCATCATATCACCATCACCTTCATCATGCTTTCCCCAAGCGAAAAAAAATTACGAGCAGTAGTGACTAGTGACATAATTGCATGTTCCTTCTTTGACAATTTGGTGAAGTCAGAAAAAAAATTAATTGTGAGTTTCCTCTCCTCAGCTATTCTCACTTGTCATTCCTGATCTTGATAAACACGTATAGAAAAATCACTAAACCTAATATAAAGTAAAGTATATACATACAAGGATCATAATCACAATCAGCCTTGCTTATAAAACGCTAATCTTTTTTTCGCAAAACAATTTTCCTCTGTGATGTTGATAGGATCGTTTATCGTTTTTCGATCCTATGCATAATGTACCTTAATAGATATACAGCATTGCATTACAAGTGCAAATAAAAATGCTAACAGCTTCTCGTAGCTTTAGCTCATGATAATAATAATGATCACGATCATATAAACTTATTTTCAACTTTATTTTCCCCATTCCCATATACATAGTCCGGAGTCCGGACGGAGGAAGTAAAGAAGCGTGAAACAAAACAGTTATTAATCTTTCCAACTTGACATCTAGCTCGTTGTACTCTGTCGTTCATTATTATCCTCTTATTGTTCCTCCATCTTCAATGTTGTGATTTTTTTCTCTTTCTCACTCTTCAAGTTCCTTTACTTAAGTATCCTCTACATAATATAAAGTCAAGTCAGTTAGTGTCTCCTCTCCGCTCTATCTCAATGAAAACGAATATATCGAGATCGGATCGGAGCCGGGAGAGTTACGATATTCCTATTTTTTCTCCTCGTGAGATTCATTTACAGAAAGGAAATATTTTTTTTCCGACTTGGCTTGGAATAGGAATGTAATGTAAATACCTAAATAGATATATGTACATATCTCAATATACCCCATGTTCATGTCAGTTCAGTAGTTGAATATATCACATCGGATCGGGATCTAGAGGGAAAAAACTTTTTTTCTGCATTTTTTTATCTCCTCTTTTCTCGTGAGCGTCTTTCTTGGTTTGAACTGTACTCTGAACACTGTGAAGTGAGGAACGGAGAGAGTAATACAACAACTCACTCAATAATTAAACCAGATTGATTTACTCGCTCTCCTCTCTTCCCAAGCCATCAGCTTCTTGTTTGTTTTCTGTCTAGCGGAACATAGTTGTGGAGCCGAGGGATAAAATACTGACAACTTTATTCCATAGCACATATTTCTGTCAACTCGGCTTACAACCCCCCAGCTAACAGATTTTCCTATACTGTATAGCTATTAGGTATGTATTTTTCTTTACTTTTCCCTAAGCCTATATTTTCTCTTGACTATACTGTAGTATTATTTATATGAAACCAAAACTGCTCTCTCCATCTATTTATCTCTATTCATCAATTGAAAGTCGTTAAAAAATGCAAAATGTCTATAATGTGATATGCAATACTCTTATAATATCCCCTGTGAAATCGAGAAGGA
>JAHZNI010000174.1:0-14838 GCA_027744415.1 Seira ritae
TTGTTGTTATGGTACATTAATTATTTAGACATTTTCTCGTCACTGTTAAAAATTCTTGATCGAGTTTTACAGGACTAGCTTCAATATCTGATCGTCAGAAATATATGACATATCAAAGAAAAACATTTAACTTAAAGTTAAAAATATTAAAGTTACGCACCTCGAAAACGAAATGAAAGGAGGGGTTAATGCATTTTGTAGAAAAGGGAACTCATGACGTTGCTTACGCCTTGCGCGCTTAAACTTTTTTTTACCTCGACTCTAAAAGTTGATGAATTAATGATTCACAACTACATAAGATTTGACTCTAGTTCGGCTTGTAAATCAGGGGAGATAAAACTCAGGGTTGTAAGAAGTAACGGGTGGGTAAAAACGGTTGTATCAATTTTTATCGAAACCCATTGGGCGAAAACGGTCTCAGATGAAGGAACTTCCATCGTAAATAGAAGATCACAGTTTCGCTCTAAATCTAAGTTTTAATTTAATTTTATTTTATCATTCAAGAGGAAAAATCATTTTTTTCAGTTGAAATCTGTCTTTTTTTTACTACAAGCAAGGGCATATTTACATATAGGCTCTTCTATAAACCTCTCTCATTTAAATGAGCCAACGTTTCATTTCATCTCCTACGTAATCCACATAAATCGAGTTGGGATAAATTCTTTCCTTGGGATATGATATAATGTATTGTTCAAGATTTCGATTTATTCTGTATCTTCTTGTTTACAAATAAAACAAAAACCTACTTCAGCAACTTCGTGAGAACAAGTCATCGTTATCCAGATGGAATCAAGTGATATTAAAATTCATACCAAGAACTTGATTATCGCAAAATTGCTCAACAACCTTGCATCGCTGAGAGAATTTATTTTACATGCAAGAGAATGAAGTAAATTGCGTATGTAATTAATGTTATTTATTTATTTTACGAAACCATAGTTTCGCTTTCAAATTTTTTTCATGATGAAGGAGAAAGTCGTCCGGTGGGGCAAGCAGAGAGATAGTCCAGGTGCCGACTGGTCCGCCGGATTGAACTGAATTTAAAATTCAATACCAACTCTTCAGTTAAGTTAGAGATGCTGTTTATCATATTTGAGCCGGTTATCTAATTTCTGCTATATGAATTTTCGAAACAACAAAGTGACCGTGCAGACGTATTTTTATCAGACAACGCAGTTTTATAAGAACAATCAAAGAATTCTTCTAAAAATTTATTTAATTGAAGAAATTAAGAGAAGAAAGTGCTAATGTCACCCAATAAAGAGAAAGCAGGAGAAAGTTGAATACATCAAAATGAGAATTTCAGACAAATAAAAGCAAAAGTTTTTATAGCCAGCAAAAGGTTTCTCCAAATCTTTGTAATTCACTTTGCTCGCATTGAGCAGACTTTGTCACCCCTTTAATTCGTCTCATTATGGAAAAAGAGATGCACACAGTAAGTGAAACTCAACTGAAGGCGTCGACAAACAAAGATTCGTTGTGAACACGTGTGCTGCTAAAATGCAGTGCTTCAGCTCTTTGTGGGAAAACTTTGAGCTCTTAAGATAATATTTAGTAGTTATGTATCTTTAATCACTTGGGGCGTCCCCGTTAAAATGTCATAGCTGCAGAAGTTCGAAGTAATTAATAATGTACTTCACAATGCTTTCGAAGCCTCATTTCATTCAAAATAAATAGGGAAAATTATATCACTTCATATAAATGGCAAGTGATGGAGTTCAAATGACTGAATGAACGTAAACAAAAGTATTCAAAATACGTATTCAAAAGTATATGCATTCACTTGGCAACCTTGCGAATCGTGAGATCGGGGGCTTTTGCTGGCTGTAATATAAACCTTTCGATTATTCCCGTTTTCATCATCCCATCTTCCTTTTACAATAAATACTTCATACCGACTGTGGAAAAAGAATAAATTAAGCAGTTAGAGCATTCTTCAGGAAGAGTGAACTAAAATTCCTTTGTTTTTTAAATCAACACCTCAAACCTGCATTCTGGCGTTGATGGGTAAGATTTAGAAAGTACATAGATGAGTATAACGAAGGTAATAAATGCGTAAATTTTAGAAATGAGTAAATTATCGCCACTACGAGCATTTCATCTTGATTAGAAAAAAATAAAATCGTTTTAACGAGGCAAAAATAGGCGATCGGAAAAAGTCTACAGCTTCAAATAATAAAAATATTGGATGCGATGCCTAAGTCATTTTTTCTAGATGGCATGCTTATAATACGCTCTATAATCGACGATGAGTTATGATTGATGTTGTAGAGAAGAATACCAAAATGCTAGCACAGAACTTAGAATGACTTGCCCATAGAGGTATTAATATATTTACCTAGTATGGTATTTTTATTTGGCACATGGAGATGGACCCGAATTGAAATGGAGCTTATTTTGGCGTTCCAGAGTTTGTGATGAGTAAGGAGAGTAAAAGGTCTATTTTTAGATCAGAAACAGGAAGCTGAACCATATTTCTGCCAGGAGCATTTTACTTTCAGGTTGAAAAATGCTTGCTTCTAGCTTCACTGACATTTGCAAAACTAAAAACTTGGGAATATTCTATGTATTATGTATACGGTTAAAAATCAATGAATATATTGTCCTATTGCCAAAGAAGAGTAGGAGTATACGGCATGTACTATTCCCTTTTAAGGTAAAATGGAACAAATTTATCATTCAAGACAGAAATATACGTGAAGCGAAGTCATTTCCTTTTCTGCAAAAGAATTTACGAGGCGCAAACGTAGCATGGGGTACTTTACTGTTGTATGCTGAATTCTTCAGAGCTGTCGTGCAATGCTTGTTGGAGTGGTAGTCAGCAGGCAGCTCTAGAAAACCGGATGTGTTGCGAAATCTCTGCCTTTCTTACTTAGAACACGCTATGTTTTGCCTTACTTTTTCCAGGGGGTTGTTAGAGTTAATCTGAAAAGCACATGTGATACGCTTCCGCCGAAATGAACACTCGTTGCCCTCCAATTGTAAGTGGTCTTCGCTGCAAAAGTGCAGCTGGACTGGTTTTTCTCTATATGGATAACTTTAAATCATGAACGTATGCATACATATGTTGTAGTATTGTATTATGAGCCCTTTGAACAAATTTTAAATACTTGAACACTAATGTAGTTGCCATTGCTAGTGTTTTACCCTAAGTCGACATTGCCTGAAGTCGTCAAGACCAAAATAGCATTTGCTGGCAACTGAACCCATATCACCTTTTTAAGAGTCTTCACCATGTTGTATTGCTATTAGTTCATACTTCAAAAAGCCTTATCATCGAAAGGCGCCTTTTCATTTCAGAAATTTTTCTCATCTCATAGTGCGCAATGACCGAAAGTTGTCTGTAGTGGTAAAGAAACTCTGGTATTTTTACATCCATACATTTTCTATTGTTGTTTTTTGTGAGACAGTCAAAGAAAGAATAAAGAAGTAAACCCCAAGCTTTTACTTCACTAGTGAAAGTTGGAGGAATCATGAGTAAAGCAAAAAAATTGTACCAAGAGTTATTTTTACTCTGCTACTTGCCAGCATACAATCTTCTTTCGCTAGTCTTCTCTCGGCTATTTCCCCGGTTGCCCTCGTTTTTCCAACTTTCAGTCTCTAGCATTGCCCTCCCATTGTTGTTTTAGTAGGATTTTGTGCTAGGATGAGTGCGGGGACACAAAATGATCGTTGTTGCAATGCAGTAGTTCGTTCATTCGCTTGGCTTTTCCATAATATATTTTTCTTGGCTCCTGCAGCATGCATTTTCTGTTTCCCCCTTTTTGGTTTCTCCGTTGCGGGCACGGTTTGGAAAACTCATCTACTATTTTCCCATTTGCCTTTTGTACAAATTAATGTTCTATCTTCACTCTACTTGATCGTTGCTATTTACTTGATGATAAAGATGAGATGTGAAGGAGGTTGCCCTTTGTTTGATTTAGGAGTTAATCAATCAAAGGCTTCTGCAAATGCGAATAACTCTGCATTAATACACGTGTTTTGGCTAGGCTTTACGGATGTTAATTTTCTATATTCCAAAAGATTTTGGGATTATATAAAAGACGATCTGGACATGATCCTGAAACCTGACACCCACTATATATATGTACTTACGTAGGTCTATAAAAATAGCCGGAAATAAGCATTCTATATTCGGCCAATCTTTACTTCAAGCATTACCAGGGCCAACTATGTAGTGTTGTCGCGCAGCACTTCCAGCAGTCAATAATAATGATGTCTTTTGTCATTTCTGCACGAGTCACCTCACCTTCAACTTACTTGATGAACAAGTTGAGTCATACATAGTCTGCTATTGTGACAGATGCAACCCTTTCTAAAAAGTTTTCGTTTAACCAGAAAGCGGAATGAAAATATTTTTTGAAAGTGTTTTCTATGCTTCACATAACTTAAAAGGAAACGGACTTGAAATGTAAAGATGCGACATTCATTCTTCTACATACTACAAATGGAGTCTTCTTTTAGTGTTCTTTGAGAGACTAGGTTGGGAGAAAGTGTAACATAGAAAGTGTTAAGGGAAAACTCCATGTTTGTGAATATGTTTACGCCCCAAGCGCATGCACTGGTACAAACAAACGAGCGAAAGTTTTACGACGAAAGGTTGTAAAATTTCTTTTCAGGTTGTAAAATTTCTTTTCTTTCGTGTATCATACCTTACACAGTCTTTTCGAAACAAAAAGTTTGGAATTTTTCTTTTTGTTTCCACAAAGTAACACGACCGCATAAATCTTGTGAATTTACTTTTGAAAAAGGGAAAATGTGTAGGATGACAGACAAGGGGAATAAATATGTGGGTGGGAAATCATAAAATATATCATTTGTAACACGAGGGTATCGGTCAGATTAGAACAGGCAAAGGTTTTCCGTTTTTCCCACTTTTAGTTTGGGTGCAGTCAAAAATGCCAATTCTAGCGAATTGCAGTTGAAAATTTTCTCATGTATTACATGCCTAGTCCAAGTTCGACATTCTAACAATATTCGATTTATCCTTTTTGAACACCAAAGTTTTAAATTGCCATAATTTTGGATGAAATGTACGTGACGGTAGGATATATGCACAGAATTCAGTTGTTTAACACTAATGCTATACATGCGCAAAGGGAAAGACTTACATAATATTTTTCCATCTTCTTTTATCCCCCTCAATCCCAAAGGGAATCCTATATTAACCTGACGTAATTTTGAATTATTGGATTTTGTTGGCTCCTCAGGAGAAAGTGATGTAAACTGTGTCAACACTCGGAATTAATTTTACTTTCCTTCAGACTTTAAATCAATATGAGACACTTGCAATATAATAAGAGGCATTTTAAAGCTTTAAGTAGCAATGAAAAATGTCAGAGATCTTCCCATCATCATCCTATTGTGCTTGATAACAAGGAAGAGCTATGGAGCAATATTAAATAAATGGAAAGTCGGGCGGGTGCAGTCGCAGTCATTTTTATTGTAGATTTCTTATACATTACATGAAAGCAAGGGTTGACTTTCAACATTTCACTTATGACTTTTCTCAGCGCTTTCTTTTATAGTTTCTTTTATTGTAGAATACGGTGTTCTCTTCTAACTTCTGAGCAACGAAATTTTTCTCCATCCGGTGCATTATCTTAGCTTCCTGCAAATAAAAATGCTGATAGCGATTTGAACAGTACTTAAAGCGGAAGGAGCAAATATTTGATAGATCTACCGAATTCTCAAAAGCGGGGAAAGTGAACGAAAATCAAAAACTAATGTTTCTCCCCAGGGGTGCAGATACTGCATGACTATATGAGCGACTTTATGAGGAACTAAATCAAAGGCTGTACCATCGTCTTTAAAGAGTATACATCACATCACCTTGTTTCGGTACTTTGCTTGGCAATGATTAAAATCTCGAAAAACATACCTGTCAGAGACTTGAACGATTTTATACCTCCTTATTCTCCGGTACGTTGCGACTTCCGACTAGGGAAAGAAAAATAATAATTTTTTGAAGAGGCAATGCACGTACTCAGTTTTCCGAATTGCTGTCAACTTTCTTTCTGTGTTCTTATCGTTAAAGGAAATAATACTTCTGAGAGAAAAGATAGAGAAGGTAAAGGCAAGAAGAGAAAGTTTAGAACTCCAATCTTTATATCGCAACATTCACTATCATCAGCAGAAATTTCACGTCTATGCAACCGCCTTATATTTTTTACTCCAATCATGCATCACGTCTTATAGTCGCGAACATTCACAATGTACTTGTCCGGGAAACCGAACTATGTATGTACATATCGCCGAAGAATGGAAAGGGAAAGTTGGTAAACTCTATCTGATTTTACCTTCGCAGCAGAGTGTCTTCCAAGTAAAACCACTAAATCTCATGCTGGCTGCTCCATGCACGTCCATGTGTACCACGAGATCCTTCGTTGAATGCGAATTACTAACTGATGAATGTATGTATTTTTTACTTTGTACAGAAAAATGATATCACCAGGAAGTTTTGACATTTTCCAATGGATTTTCTTCAGGAGTAAATTTCATGCCATCTCAGAGAAGATAAACGACTCTTAGAGCGTCGTGTTTTAGAATCATCCAAACCTTTGACTGAATTGGTTGTTTGAGTGAAAATCTAAAAACGAGGCGGAACTACCCTGTCGTTGTATACAGCGTATGGGCAAAGCTAAAAAAATCCAACATCATAGACGATGTGAATTACTCTGGTCTGGTGGATAGTAAAACTCAATTCGTCTTTTTTCACTCGTACAACTTGTATTACGGACGAAGTGTTTTATGCAAGCAATAATATTTTATGATCGGTGTAATTTCAAATAAGAGGAAATGCTTCAGTCTAATTTGAAGCAGGCGAAGTTCATTACTAACTAGCTCATCATAAAACCAATAAGCTTCAATACATCCAAAAATTTTCAGGACGGTATAGTAAATACTAAATGCTACTGCTACTGGTATAGTGAATTTACTGCTGGTTCCTGAATTTCGTTGAAAAGGTGTGTCCCAGAGACTCAATCTCAATAGCTAATTTTAACTACCCCTAACGTATACGTCTTTAAGAACAGGGGCTATAAGAATCTGGATCATTTCATATTACGAAACTTGTAAAAATATTAATTGCACTTATGGTGCATATGAAATTGCTATAATTTTACATTATTCGTCGTGCACCAACCGACGTCCCAAGAACAATCATCCTTATTAACATGTACCAGAAGCTACCACTACTACCTCATTAAACTTGCGAATGCGTTGCGAGCCCGAGGGTTATTGCATACCAACTGCGGAGGTAAAATAAGCTGCGGACGACGATACGAGAAAGAGGAGAGCTATGTTTGTGTACAGAAAACTGATCGTTTTCCTCTAAAAACGGCAAAACAGTAAATGACAACTCAGCGTGAGCTGAAGCCTTCAGTCGTCGTGTGGGACTTGTGAAGGTGAGCTAGCAACCGAACGCTGGCTATGGAATTTTCAGATTCAATTCAAACCACGAGGTACAACCATTACATTTCTATATCTTGTGCTTCGTTGTGCAAGTGACAGCTTTACAAATCCTGGAAAACGTCGCAGCTCAAGGCTTAGAAGAGTTCCTGGAGAGAAAGAGGAAAAACTGTTTTTTGCACTCATATAAGCAATTTTACCATCAGCCGAAAAAATTGAGCACCCAAATTTCAAAGCGTATGCATGAGTGAATTCATCCTTCTACAATCTTTTCTGTGCATCGCATCGCATCCGTAGAAGTGGAATCATTTTTTATTTATACTCACCTCATGCAGTAGGTATGCAAGTATATTGTAGTAGAATCTGTGAAAAATATTAAGCTATATTAATGGAAGGACTGCATTGATAAGCATACTACTGCAGTCACATTCATATTCTGTGCTTCCGCTTCCCTTTCAAGACTGAAATGTAACGTTTCCGCAACCATTGAAGTAAAGCAAAAACACGTACCCTATCAATCAATGTACGTACGAAAGTTTCAGTTATCATGACGAACCTAACCTAAAGGGTAAAACAAGTATGCACATATTTCCCGCACAACTCAAAAAGTTCAAATTAAAACAAACTACCTATGTGTGTTGTTAAAAAACGAAAATGAGAAATATATTTAACAAAGGTTCTCTCATTTACTTTTCTGCCATAATTTTCTGATGATTGGAGCAAAGGAACACCAATAATAAAGAGAAACAATAAATGCTCTAAAGTGGAAAACTCCAGTTTGACAAAACAACATTGATCAAAAAATACTTTTCAGGGTATTTCTAATATAATTTAACTGGAACCTCATCGTTCTCGTCTCCAGTTTTCGACTTCATTTGCTCCGAAAAGTCTTCAATGATTTTCCAGTTTGCGCATTATTGTTTCTTGCTACTTTGATTGATTTTTGTAGAAAGTTTTAGAGGAACAAAATTCGAAAAGAAAGTTGGATGATGTGTGTGGAATCGCAATCAAATTCGTGAACTTTTTTACCAACAAAGTTTTCTCACAGATATATGTGATGGCGTTATAAGTTATAAGACCATACAAGTCTTTGACTAAATCAAATCAACCGTAAGCACTTTTCATTCTTCAAAAAGAATTACGCTATCATGACGAGAGGGGCGTAAAAAGAGACGAGTTGACAAAAAGAGAAAGTAGCGTACGCAAGAAGAGAAGCAAAAGTGTGACGTGATATATTCGAAAGAAAAAGTAAATTTAGTGAAGTGCGAAATAATACTCATTGTTTCAAAGCTAATTTTGTATGTTTCTTTGTCAATCGACTCACAATAATAATCATGATACGTCCCTTCTCATCAGAAGAATCGGTCGAAGTCAACAAAGATGATGGGACAACGAGTTATCGCGAGGAAGGAAATCACGCGCTCCTCTCACTTCTCCTTTTACTTCTCCTACTCAAACGAATGGAATCCAGAGAAAATAACGTGAGTAATAATACCCAAAGAGAGCTACCAGAGTTGTATTTTTCCAACTGATTTCATAAGTGGAAGAAAAAGGAAAGGAGCTGGAGGCTGGGCTTTTTTTAAAAATCGAATGAGTGAGCGATTCACACTAAAGTGTACGTGGTTGCTGATGTCGAATCCATCAGCAGTATGTTGGAAGAGACAGTTTGAAGCTTTGCAAGGTAAGCCAAAGTAATTTCGTCCCTTAATTTTCCCTTTTGCTTTAGGAATTGTGCGCGTGGCACGTGTTCAAACTTTGAAGTTTCTTCTCCGCGTTTGTCGTCGGGTGTAGCATGATGCCTTTTTCTACGGTTCAAGGAAAACTTTTCATCTGATATTAAACGCTATTGTATTATTCAACCAAGCAACTTTCTCCGTAAGCCTTCCTTATTTTTGTAGATTATATTGGGACAAAAGAGAGAGAAAAATGAAAGCAGCATAGAAAACAACTTTAAGTCGTAGTCTTTAGCTTTAGGCTGAAATGAAAGAGATTTAGACCCTCGTGAGCAGAACAGATCGTTTTAAATTCACATAAATTTCTTACTTCGACAGTTGGAATGCTGAACTCATACTGGCATAGACTTTCTCCAAAATTACTAATTGTAAAACAACTTCACTTTTATAGAAGCAGTGGTGTATTCATTCCAACTATTCCCTTGTGTTTGTGCATTCCAATGCCATTGTTAAAACAAAGCCAACATTCACACTACTTCACAAGAGCTGAGCTTTTCATAGTTTTCCGTCTCTAACATGTTTAATCCAAAACAGGGGTACCTATTAAAACTTAAGTTAAAACGTGCCTTTAAATGTCACGACTGTCATAAATTTTTCATTTCACTCAGCGTTTTATTTCTTCTACGTTTGCAATTTTTCTTGACAGATGACAAAATGACATCGAGTAACAACTTTATTTTGCTGCTGGAAACATTTCCAACGTTGATTATTTATTTCTATTTATAACCCTTTTTTCCAAGAAGCTCTGCCTTGTTTCGATATTCTGCATTTAAACAGTTTTAGACACTATACCTTTTAAATTACCTCCGTAAAGCTTGAAATTGTAGGTAAGAGACCATAATTTCTTTCAACACGAATAACGCAGAAACAGAAACTCTACGAAGACTACGAACGTTATTACAGAGTCAGCAATGCTTCGCGTGTTTCTTTCACCCTTCACCAGCCATTTTCCAAATTCGTTTTTTCTGCATGCATGGTTTACCACAGCACATGATGACAAAGCATTTTCATTTCCAACTAGAAATCGCTTCACCTCGATGGATGTGATGCAACATCCCATTTTCTGGAAAAGTATGATTTATCAAGAACTTCGTTTGGTAGATTACGATTTCCCATTTATTTCATCAAGTCATTTTTTCCACGAAACACTCATTTTCCTCTATCATATTGGGAACACAAGCAACACATTGGTATCATTCGCCTCCATCTCATTTCGTGCGAAGATTTCATCCCATTAAATGCGTGAGGGGGGCAACATTCAATTATGCGATTGATCTTTTAGTGTCCCCATATCTACCACTATCATCCCTCCATTCATTGAATTCATTATATGCATGTATGTCACGTCGTTGAAAGTTAGTTTGCCAAGCATGCATATACAAAGTATAATGCAACAAAATTGACTGGTGAATAACTAGAGTATGGTGTGAAGTTATTTGCTATGATCCACTCATGCACTCAGACTCTTCTTGACAATATACTCTACTGCGGTTATGCATGTTTTGGGGTAATGGATGAATGCCACAACAGCAACCTAGCGAATTTGGGTATAATGATAATGGACTGTAGATAAATTGCTTTAACGGGACTTTAACACTTTCCTTTAATTGGTAAGGTTAATCATTAGCCTGTCTCGTCATCAGATACATCGGATATCCCCTAAATAATGTGTCTCATTATCTGAAAACTGAAGGCAGGAAAATGCAGCAAAAATGTTTTTAAGTTAGAGAGATTTTGTTGATAAAAGAAAGGTGCTGCTTTTAGATTTCTTCGATTCGTGCCTCAAAAAATTCTTAAATCATGCTTATTGTGATAGCAAAAAATTCAATCTTTTTAGAAGTTTCTAGTTGTGAAAGCTAAAAGCATTTGCATGGTAGGCATAAAAAATAATTTGAATCAAATTCAAGCGCAGTTTTCTACACGATGCGAGGGTAAAAGTGACTCTGTGAACTGCTGCATCGAAGTTACATCTTTCTGGTTTCCTTTTATAAACAGACACCGTAAATCAAAGAAATTTTTGACGCATCGACAATTTATACGCTCCCATAAGCCCGTAAACTTTGTCGAGAGAAGGCATAATGAATTGCTTTGGATCGTATCTGCCGGGGACTTGTATGCTATTTAAATGGCGTCAATATATTTTTAAGTACAAAAGTCATGTAGTGGAGTAATTTATAAACTTACTCGAGTTAACTTTAGCAATGTTCGTATTTCCCGTTGCCTAACTCTTAGAAGTAAACGCTTTTAGGGAGCCAACATGGAAAGTAGAAGCATTTTTGCTCGTAAAATATTTTCAATGCGGACTGAAAGTTCTTTTAAGAACTTTATCCCTGTAAAATATCTTAATTATTAAGTATGAAGAACCAAGCCCGTCCGTCGTTTTTGAGTCCTCATGTAATGATACCAACTCAAGTTCTGAAAAGATTGAGTGGCCGGGGTCATACCACAATTTTTGTGCGAGAGATGCACATGGTACTTCAAAGATAATAGTTCAGCCCCGCTAAAAGCACGAATGTCGAAAGCCCTCTTCCTATCACTTAAACTTCAGCAGATCATGAATGTGTATGATGAAGTACTGTTGGCCTAATGCAGCGATTTTTAGTCCTTGGACGAGCAGGTCTTTTGTTTTTCCAAGCGGGTAGATTGATCCCAAGCGTCCTTCCGAAATTCCTAAATCCACATGATCATTAAAGCAAGCGTATTCAACCAATGTAACTTGAAAGTATATATATCTATGAGAAAGAGGAAGTCCGATAGGAAGTGGCAGTACTTCATATCGCAAATAATTGGTAGTATTTTCATTGCCCATTTTTCGTATCCATAGAATCCAGAACCATTTTTAGTACTGTACTTCCCCCAGAGCGAGTAAGCCAAAGTAAATATTATCTTGTGTTTAGGTAGGCAATACGTTTCTGTCATAATCTTTGCAATGATAACAATGATGTTCGTTGCCCGTAATAAATTCATTTAAGAAGAAAGTAGACCAAGCATGCCGCTACTCCTAGATTTATGAGGTCTGTGTCATGTTGCAAGCGCGTCATAGATTACTTTCCAGTAATGTTACCTTAACCACACAACACTATGCATGACCAAAGTATGTGCTGCAGGCAACGTACTATTGCTTGTTTGAAAGACCACCGTACAGTCCAACTTAGTTATTGCTATTTCAACTCAAGTCTCATTTCATTTTCATATCTCCGTGGAAGGACTCAGCAGGATATAAACACAAAGGGCGTAGAATGTCTTTTGTTTCTAGAAGGATATATACATATTTTTTATGATATATTATATGGGTTTTGTTCTACTTGTATCTCAATTTACTCCTTATTAAATATTACTTCGCCTTGTTCCACAGTAGCTTTGGTATCTAGCACAAACTAAACGTATCAATTTTAGGCTAAAAATAGAAAATTGACAGATGTTCCATGCAAACGCTGCTACTATTTAGGTGTACCTATGTATGTAAGCGTGTCATGTTATGTACACATGCATCAATAAATGCACAACACAGTCATCATCATGAATCCATGAATCATGAAATGTGGAGTGTGGAAAGACGCTAGGGAGGTAGCAGCTGTTACAAGGACATCATTTTAGTCTTGCGTCCTTCCGAAATATTCGCTGCCACGCCACTGCCACTGTTGTGTCCATCATATCATGGTTATTCTGGCATATTCAACCTTTTTGCATGAAGAGGAAAGAAAACGTTACACCATAGGAGAAAGGCTCCAATGCGAGTCATGAACGCAATGATATCCATCATCTAATCTATTCCGTCGAGACCGGAGCAAGTTGTTGTCTCAAAATTTGTTTGTTTTTCATACAGCTATACAAGAGGAACATCCTAGTAAGGTCCACGTCCTAAAACAAAGATGAGATTATATTGTTTGGCTGGTTGTCTTGACTACACGCTTTTCTGGTTGTCATTTCTGGTTTTATCTTAAAAATCTAGTTTCTACTGTCACTACATTGTTATGTTATTATGTCTGCATTGAGTCTTTGCCAAACTTCTTCCGAAATTGAGTTAGTTAATTCTGGTTAGACGAATGACAGAAATGGAGAAGTGGCACTCAATAAGAAATTCATGGTGAAGTGAAACCTATTATATTTGAGTTAATGGAAATGAATGTTTCAGCAGCTTAAACTATGCATGATTATGAGAGGAAAAGTTGGACTACAGAAAGGTTAGCCAAAGACAACGTAAAATGCATAAAACAGTCATTCAAGTATGACAGATGAGACAGGTAATAATATGGTTATTTAATTATTGTTGTCCCTCATTGTGGCACTGTCAACTGGAAATATATATCCTGCTATGAATGACTTGCTGTGGGAGAGCTAAACTTAGTATTAAATATTCAGTTCCATTTTCTTCAACGGCATGTTGCCAGAGAGGAATAGAATATCTAAAGAAGCACTGTGGCTTTCCAATGTCTATAATATAGTATTCCAATTCAAAAGCGATTGGATGACTAGTGGCACCACTGTACTATTGACTTCAAAGTGATTTATGTGCCTTAACGAAAGCTTCATCCACATATTTCCATCTCATTTCCATTTGAAGAATGAATAATTTAGCGACGATAGGTACGGGCGCAGGCAAAATTGGGACAGTCATTACCGACTATAGCGAGAACTTAATGAGGGAGAAAAGCAATCGAAAAAATAAGGATGAGAAAAAGATTTGGTCTAGAAAGAACAGGCGATTGGGTTCATGGGGAAAATCCAAAGTTTCTTTTAGCTTGTCTGACATCAGTATTGGCTCGGTGGAGGGACCAGCGAGCATCGTTTAGCGCCATGCATAACAGCAATATTATTCCATTTATTATGCCTCAATGTTTGGAGGAAAGGGAATTTTAGCCAAAAGGGCGTAAAGCTTACAAAGCCGTTTCTAACTATACGTAGTAGGTCCATTCATTGCATTCAAACCAACGGTAATTGTGCCGCTGACTGCTACTCTACAAGGCCATAAATAATCCTCATCTCTCTTTCTCTTTCCCATCTTCTCATTCTTTCCCTTTGTTCGTAGATAATGACTAGTGCAGTGGAGCAGCTGAACACACAGTTTCAATTAAATAAATGAGTTGGATGCTCGTCGTCTTGCTGCTTGAATCGAGCTAACTTTTTTTATTTCATCCCTATCGCACTGTGTGACTTTGGCTGTCTCTTTTTACTTTTTCGCTGCCTAAAATCTACTTGAAAAAGGAATTGAAGATGGGAGAGGAAATTAAAGGGGAGAGCGGAGGTGTAAAACTTGCTTTCTGTTCAGGAAATAATGTATAGGGCTGAGAAAAGAGATTTTTATCATTTAACTTCTATTGTAATGATGATTTTCAGCACCAAAACTATACGTACGTAAAGTGTAGAAAGAAAGCCTGCCAACACTACCTCGTACAATATTTTTACTTTTTAAATTACCCCTCTCTCCGCCTGCTAAAAGCAAGAAAATGTTCTATGAAATATAATTAAAATGGCAGTGTATGAGGTAGGGTCGCGTTCGAATAAATTGGCGTTGCGATTGAAAGGAAAAATTAGCATTGCTAATTCAGTCAAATTTTTTATTTTGTATTCAAATTCTCAGCCAAATTCATTCTTTTTGCTGTTCAAATCAAAAATCTCAAATAAGGTTTTGTCTTAACTACATTACTTTATGCATACAATAATTTATGTTAATCTTTAGACAGGGCCTTTTCAT
>JAHZNI010000175.1:0-13920 GCA_027744415.1 Seira ritae
TGATGTGATGACGTAGTGGTGCTGGCGTAAATGAATAGGATTTTCAGTAGGGGTCGTCAGCAGTAGATCGAGATGTTTTTTTGCGTGGAACTATATATGACGACAATAAAACAGGAGAAAATGAGTGGCAGGTAACGTGAAAAAGCTTTCTCTGAGACTTATGTACCTACTCCAATTCAAGTTGATTCTAGAGTACCTTTGTATTCAATGAAAAATGGAGAGAAAATTAGTTAGGAACCCTCTTGAACTCAAGAAAATAATGGGAAGAATTTCTGCCACTTGACTGTTCGAGACGTCTCGACATACGAGACATACATACAGTGTTCAAACAATTCAATTACGTTAATTTAATAGTTTTTGATTTATCACTGTCAGCATAAATTATTCTTGATTTCCTACATTGTGTTATTCTCAGAGATTATGATCGAGTTCAACTGATATGTACAAGGTAAAATTATTTGCATCTTACAGCATTCATGAAAAAACCTTGTGCTCTGTGCCAATATAGTAGCATGGGAAAATATGATTTCAAGAATTGTGCTTCCCATGTGCTTACTACTTGCGTAATGTATCCTTTTTGGTATCGATGGCATGTTGCTTCATAATTTAATGTATTTATTTAATTGCATAAACGAGTTTATGTACACAATTAGATGATAAAAGTTTTACGTTACTTCTTTCAATGGATGGTATTATTCAAACAGTATTTTCCCAGCTTCACCATAACATGAGATCATCCAAGCTTAATAAAAAGGCAAACATTGAAGATAAAAGTTCATTCAAGCTCTTTGTTAATGATATGTACAAGGTAAAATTATTTGCATCTTACAGCATTCATGAAAAACCTTGTGCTCTGTGCCAATATAGTAACATGGGAAAATATGATTTCAAGAATTGTGCTTCCCATGTGCTTACTACTTGCGTAATGTATCCTATTTGGTATCGATGGCATGTTGCTTCATAATTTAATGTATTTATTCAATTGCATAAACGAGTTTATGTACACAATGATGATAAAAGTTTTACGTTACTTCTTTCAATGGATGGTATTATTCAAACAGTATTTTCCCAGCTTAACCATAACATGAGATCATCCAAGCTTAATAAAAAGGCAAACATTGAAGATAAAAGTTCATTCAAGCTCTTTGTTATACCTATTACATAAAATCAGCATCAAATTGTCAGGCTGTTTGTCTACATTTCCGACTGACTTATTGCTCAATTGTCAATGTCTATGAGCAAGCCAAGCCAAACAAATCTGACCTGCTAAAGTTCCTTCTCTCATTCCATATAAACTTCAAGCATTTCATTCCAAGCGGAAAGTGAAAGTGAGACTGTAATTCAAGTTCCCTTAATGTCCCCACGACAAATTTTTATTCATCCCATGGGCTTAAAAGCAAAAATACTCACGACTTTTTATTGCGCATCCGGTTTACGGCCACCCCAACAATACAGAAGTAATTAGTGCCTCTTGGACTACTACTATATATTGGACCACAAACAATCAGTATTTCCCCTTTTCCCGGCGCCAAATAAAAGGATATCATTTGTCAGTCAAGTCATTTAATTCCACAATACTTCCACTCACTTTCACTTTCCTCCTCCAAACTGTATTTCATTCCAACGGCACGACTGGAAAGAGCAGTACCAACTCTTTCTATCGAAATAAAGTTGTCTCATCATCATAATCATTTGTTTCGTGTCGTGAAAGGGAAGAACGAAAAATTTATTTGCGGTGAAATAAATCTCTGCCTTTTATTTCCCACTTCGAAAACATTCACAAAATTTCCTTTTCAGGGGTTTACGGGCTTATTAGTGAGAGTTATACCCTTTAAAATTCTCGTGTTTTCTGAGTTTCAAGTTGAAACAATTAAATAATTCTCTATTTCATTGGGTGGATACAAGCCTCCTTTTAGCCGAAGAGCCATTAATACAATTTCTGAAAACAAGGTGGAAATCGTAAAATGCTTCAAAAACAGGACATCAAAATGAGGATTTGTTTGCAAAAGAACAAAATTCCCTGTTCCTCTCGTAGGCATAATGGAATTTTCTTCTGTTGTGTACCAAGAGCTCGTGATAATCATTTCCCTGTAAACTGGCAACATCGTCTGAATGCAAAACGTGGAGAAGAGAGGCAGAAACTAGAACAGAGTCGAAAAATAGTATCAATTCCCTTTTCCAGGCCAGGATTTTACATGTTTTCTACATGTGGCCGAGTTAATGAGGGAACAAAAATCCATTAGTTCAGACCATTAAGCTCAACACCTAGAAAATGCCGTTGACGTTGGATACTACAGCGGTACGGAGAAATGAAAACCTTTCTGTTCTCATCTAAAAATTTTCTCTAGTGTCCTCATCCTCCATTGAATGGATAAGCATTGTAGCATTGAAAGTATTGTCCTGTTTTGAAATACTCGAGGTTTGCCTTGCACCTAATGTTCAAATTTATGGGGAGTAATCTATTCAGACATGGAATAATATTGCCTAAAAGTTGAAAGAACCGGATCTCTTTTTTTTTCAAAAAGGAGAATCATGTTGATACGACTAGTGATGTGATGGTCATCATTTTACACAATTACGAACTAAATACAGGAGAAAAAAAACGAAAGCCTGCAAAGCTCCAACAATTTTCCTTATGACCAAAAAGTCACATTTGTTTTACTTAGCTTCTTTGAATTCGATAACGAGGTCAGTAAAATAGATGAAGAAACATTGAGGGAAAAATAATGGATACAAAAAAGTTGCAAGGCAATGGATTGTATGTATCTACTTTGGAATGGATTTTTCCCTCTGTAAAAAAATGTTGCAGATATTTTGGCAAAGAATCCAAGCGAATGAGAAATGAGTCATTTTTTGTATGCTCTTTGGTTTGGTTTGGGTCCTGAATTCAGGGAAAAGTAATGATATTGGGTTGTCAAAGAAATGAAAAGTGAGCGTGGGACGAGGACGGGGCAGGGCTGCAATTCAAAAAGTTTAATTTTTTGAATGGACTACTGCAGTTTAGTTTGGGTTTTGGAATTTGGATGAAATACTTTCGATTTGGCTCATGGAAGATTTTTTTGCGACACGTTGAACTTAGACTGGAGCTAATGTGCAGCCTAGAACTCATATCTATTGGGGTGATGGGATGAAACTGCACAGGCACGTACCACGATCTGAATGAAAACTCGAGCTTTGAATAGAGTGAAAGGAAATGATGCAAGCCAATCTGTTCGTCCTTCCTCCGTGGAAGAGAGTGTTAGAGGTACTTGTTCTTGTTCTGTGAAGGTGGGAAGCCATTAGCGTTAACTTTTACTGGATTTGGGTTCCTACAAGAACCACTTTACTCCCGTTCCCATCTCGTGTATCCACCATTGTACTGGTCATTTGTACAGCAAAATTTTTCACAACACTTTTCTGTACATTTCCTGGATTTTATTGAGTGGAGGAGCGTTGACTCCATCACGGAAGAAAAAAGAAGGAAACTAGCGCATTTTTTATGGAAGCCTTGAAAGCCTGAAGAAATTCAGAGAGTTTTAGAGAAAATGGTCAGATTCTGAGATGCAATGATAGCACCCATTCCTTCCAAGAAGCTCTAATTGCTGCAAAAAGCATCATGTCAGTTTATTGAGGGTTGTTTGCATGGAAGCCTTTTAAAAATCTGTTTTAAAATATGAAGTAGGCAAGAAGGAAGAGAGCATCATAAAAGTGATCCCCATGAGTAAAATGAACACATCACAGGAAGCAAGTCCAGCCGAGAGTTTAAATGGATAGGCGTTCACTCACTTCGCTTTTATCTCTTGAGCCTTTTGAAAAGTCTTCAAAACTTCTCTGTGAAGTGTTTAAGTGGAAATGGGAAAGTTATCTCACTCATCCAGTTCCTTCGAGCCATTTGCATAATGCAGAAGTGGGAAGAGACAGTAAAATGCTTGAAGGTAATGAAAGTACATTTTTTCTCCGAAAAAGTAATTTATTTTTTAATACCATAATATAATTCTAAATTTAACCCTTTAAGTAAACATGTTTAATTGTAGTTATAATAGTAGTCACTTTAACAAAGTCAAAACATTTTTGTTCAATAGGTAGCTGCTGTCATCCTTGTCCGCAGGTCTCATATTTCACCTGAAATGAAGGTTCTGAGCTAGACGTCCGACATAGTTTATGAGAAGATGGAAGACGGGGAACAAGGAAAATCCGAGAATCTGAAAAGAGTAAAATCGAATCGAGGTCTGATGGTTAGTGACTAAAAGAAACCAAACCGCATAAACATACATTTTGAGGTTATACAGTCATAATAATATTGGAAATAGAATACCAATAAATTTTCAAATTAAATGTGAAACTCATTTCCCATGAAATATTAGTTTAGAAATTCAATTGAACAAGAGAAAGGAATTAAAAGCAGAGCTCTAAGCACTTTTATTTTCCCATTCTATTCATTTGTGAAGTGAAAAAGTTAGAAAAGTAAGCATTTTTTTGTTACTAGCCAAAGCTAAGTCAAGGCTGAAAGAGTAGAAGTTCTGATGTATTTGACATTGGATATGGAAGCATTATAAAGTTTGGGGAAAAGTGGGTTTAATTTTACGAGCTGACATGATATATAGAGCCAAAGATTTCCCGAAGAAAGATCCAATTCACTCACTTTATGTGCCTTCTTCTTGTAATTTGATATGGACTTTCTCCTTTTTTGGAAGGAATGCATTTTCCCTTGCATGAAATATGGGACCTACTTTTTGGCTGCTTTTTCGACTCAGCCCATTCCGAAGATTTAGAAAACTATGTCGCTTGAGTTTGAGTAAGGTAAGCTATTTTTTATTAGTTAGTTGTAGTTGTAGCATTGTAACTGTAACTTGCCTTGGGAAAGAAAGAGTTGGAGCAAGCGGAGTTGACATTTACGATTGTCATTTGATTTATTTTGTCTGTGAATTGGAACCGGGCTTGGAACCCGATCCCGTCGTATCGATCATTCGACTTGAACGAGAGGCGGAAGAATTGGCCATTCGAGCTCACGCCAAAGGGTCTGAGTGACTCCCTCCCACACTTCCGCTGGTACTTGGAGGACTCCATTGGCATGTGGTTTGACAGCTCGACATAGTCGTCCCAGTCTTCTTCGCACCTGCAAATCACACAGTTAGCCAAAATGATCAGTGAACGTTTCAATTAGTCAATTAATTAATTACAATGGCTTAAATGAAAAGCTGGATTCCGCGAAATCATGTCAAGAAAATGAATTATGAATGGGATGTGACTCTATGACCTCAACATCAAGATACGAGCTAATATACGTGGTACTCAAGATTTCACAGAGAGTTTTCTATTTTTATTCAGAGTACGTAGGCTATCCAATCCAATTTAAAGAATTGACTGAATGAATTTGAGAAATATGATGATGCGATGTGCGCCCGCTTTTTGTGTAGAAGAAATAAGAATGATAGTAATAGTAGCTATAGATACATGTTGAATATGAAAGCAGCTTACGGAGGGATTCCGAGTACTTCAAAGCGATCAAAATAGATCTCAACGTGGTCTCCTCGTTGAGCCATTTCTCATTTCAGTACTGTTGAATATAAAGGCACACGGGTAGTTGGCCAGCTGGCGCCCGCTGGTTACTCCCAAATCTATCCGGAATAAAAGGAAAGAAAAATACGAATTTCGCATTATTATTCCACTTTAATTCTATTCTCTGCTGCTGAGCTGCATGAATAGAACCTCCACAGGATCGGTTTTCGTAATTTCAAATTCATTTCCACTCCATAACCTTATCCACTACTTCTACAATGAGTTGAAATGTACAACGTTGCGAAATGCAATATTTGTATTTGTGTTTCCGATGGGAAAAACAAGGATATGGGCGTGACGTATCGTTGCAACACAAATGAAAACAACCCGGGTTTAAATTATAACAAGGATCATTTACATTTTATGAGATAGATTCGATGACCTATTTTGCTTGCAAAAATAACAAATCCATTTAAGCAGGTACGCAGAAAGCTTTTCGAATCCACGAGATACTTTATAGTTTCATCCTTTCATCATGTTTCTCTTCTCTTAATTAAATTGACAGCAAAGATAAAGAGACCACATGAATGGCTAAATTTTTCGGACTTTGATTTTAGTCTTTGAACTCACTTTCGAGGAAAAAGTATTGAGCATAAAATCCTCTGACTGCTGGTGCTGTCGTAGTAGCCCTTGCCCGGAACTCGACTGTCATTCGATGGGAGTTGGACAAGAGATTTGGAGGTGGATTAGCTCCGCAGTGTCTCAATAGCTTCCGCTGCTCTCCGTCCATGTACACGAAAGCTGCTATGCTGTCGGCATATGCGCATCTATACAATGCAAGGAAGCAAATAAAAATAATAAAAATTACTCTCCCCAAAAACAAAATGGAATCCAATATTGCCACTGAACTTATTCTCTCCTTGTTCTAAATTACCAAAGGAGAAAACATAATGTTCGACTTACTTTTTCTCCGCACTTCCACCTGGCGCCATCGCTTCCTTAGAGAGTTGCTTAAAGATTTTAGGTGGGTCTTTGATTCCTCCCTTCCGTCGCCTTTTTCCGGAATCCATTCTGTTGTAGTCTGCACCATGAAAATAAGTGGATTGAGCACTTTACACAATTTTCCTCTCGAATATTTACTAATGCTCATTAATGTACCTTCTCCAGCTCCTTCAAGCTCTTCCTCATCCGGTGGGGGAATATTATAGTTAATTGCATCTGAGTGATGATGGAAGAGGTCGAAGTCAACAAAAATGATGTGAACTCTTTCTCTCCCATGCCCGATGAACTCAAAACGGCAGTGTGCCTTAGGCGGATACGCATTAGGGAAGTTGGGCGAAGAAAAACTTCCGTTCCTACCACCATCGCTTGTTATCACTTGGTTGCATTGGGGAACTGTACGGAAAAATTACAATTTCAATACTTGATGTACACTTTAAGTTATTCTTAGTCCCTTCTAGCGAGCGCCATTATTGATGCGGCATTACATTACTCGTCCATAACCGAAGTCAATCAATCATTTTCTTCAAGATAATGTTTCGCTTTCATCTCTCGACCATGACATGCATGTTCTCATCTCAATTTCGTTCTTTCTTGAAACGCATACAAAATGCTACGCGGATGCGGCATGGTGCTTGAAATTGACCATAAAAGTACCTATTCTATTCTCACGAGAAGTGTTGTTTATACGAAGTGCATTTAAGCGGAACCATATATCGAGAGCTTTCACGGTCTCCTACATTTTCATTCTTCACCAAGGGCTCATTTGTCAAACATATAATTGCGTCGAGTCGAACAATTTGCGCATGGCTGAGCGGAGAAAATTCATGCAATAAAAATGGTACATTTTTTTGTCTATTCTCGAGGAGCAAACTTTTATTCAACGAGACTTTCTGAAGGAATAAAAATGTTTTTACTTGGCAAAACCATAACGAATGGCTGCAAAAAGATAAAAGGTTGTGTAGTGTGCATAGTGTTTCTTGGAGGAGCTCACTTATCCACCTAAAAAGAATCAATATGAAAAAATAAGGATGAATAAAGCGTGTACAAAATATTGTTTCTTGTTGAATTCGTGCAAGTTAAATTAAGAAAAAAGGCGAAGTAGTAAATCTTAAACATAAAGAAACGACATTGTTTATCCTGTTTTAAACTTTCACCACGACATGATTCACAATATCAAAGGAAAAAGCTCAAATCTATAAAATAAACCCTATAACCTTTTTTTGTTTAGAGCATTTCCAATAAATCCGTAGGATATTCCATGAAAAGTTTTGTGCAACCAAAAAATAAACCATATTTTCTCAATTTTATCCATGAAAGATCACATAGGATCACGCGAAATAAGAATAACAAAACCTTGAAAAAAACTCGCCTTTGATCCTTTCACATTTCACATCTCACTACGCTCCTATACCAACCAAACCGAACCTTAGCCAATGCATAGGAAAACAAAAGTAAACACAACAAATCCAACCTGGGAAAGGATTCACATCACAATGCCATGATCAGGAGGAAGATGTGTGCGTGCATGGGAAACCCATTTACCTTTTTATTTGCCCCATCTTTCATCCTTCCTCCTTCTTTCCTATCAAGATTCACACGCATTTCCCTCAATCAAAACAAAAGAAACAGACTTTTGGCACTGGATACACAGGCAGAAAATTCGATAAAATACAAAAGGCAAAGTGCTCCTTCTTCCTGTTCCTTGGCTGATAGCTGGTAGAGTTTTGGCCATGACGATGGCGATAATAGAAATAACTGTGGCTACTCCACTTGGCCACCAGAAAAAACACGTCAAAACCACTTATCTCTCTCCCTCGTGGAAGAGCAAACCTTCCTTTTCTATTGTCATTTTCATATCGAATTCCATTTCCAGAAAAAATTGTATCACATTTTACCCTTATCTCTTCACCAGCCAATTTGGAACCAGAGCTCACAGAAGTTGAATTGCCATGGTTCTTTGGGAACTCCTTAGAAAGTTTTGGGTTTCAAATTGGAACGCAAAAAAATCTCGGAGACAATAGTTAAAAAATGATACGAAGATATACGCCATTCGAGATAATTTTTTGGTACTGAAATTGGAAAATAGGACGAAGATGCTGATAATAGGATTCCAGTTTTGGTTTGGAGGAGTGAATTTGGGTTGGGTCTGGTCCGGGGTTATTTGGCTTTGTCCCACTTCTCACGGGGGAAATATTCGATTATGTTGCATTGATCAAATTACAGAAGCTCCACTGTTCCATTCTGAAGACGCACACTAGTTTTCACCTTGAGGAAAAACTAATTGAGGGAGAACCTTGAAGCTCCCAACTTGCGCTCAAGAGAGCCATTTGGACATCACCAACTGGTCACTCTCAATGGAAAAACTAATAAAATTAGGAATTGTACGTACGTAGGTATGTATGTAACTCATCCTGTTCTTATGCTTCCCCAAAATTAAGACTTTTTTCGACCAAAACCAATATCATCTCTGGAAAAGAAAAGTTTGCTTTTCATTCTATTCTACTTGTTTTATTTCATCAGTTCTTCTCAAGTAGGCCATTGAGTTGTCCGTTTTTTGTGCGATGCACTCTCTCCGCCAAGAGCCATCATTGCCATCATGAGCATCATTATATGTTACCCCAACTGGGTAAGGAAAATAAGTAAGTTGGGCCATTAGCCATCCCCGCTTTTTATTGGATCCTTCAAAAAATCAAATGATGAGGATTGAGGATGACGATAACGATGATGATAACCCATGGCACTTTTCGTATTGACAGTGTGCAACTGTGCATAATACACATCACATCATGTCACCACATCACCATTCGCCAACTGAGAAGGCAGTGTATATATACCGAATCTCATTCCATATGGCCTCTAGCCTTTCAATAGAAAAAATGAGTGAATTGAATGATGCTCTACTGCTGCTACTCAAAAGAATGTATCTTGTCGTAGTAGTACACTTTTTTTGGCAAACAAAGTTCTTTCTTCTCGAGAAAGAAAGTTTCTCCCTTTTTATTTTTTAGGAGAATTGAGAAGCTTGTTTTCTTCCCAGAGAATGACAAGACATCAAGAAAACGTGTTCACCAAAAAAAGGGATGATGCCATAGACCATCCCAACCCATCATCATTACCATCATCACGTCCATCCCATGAAAAATACAAAACGAAGAAGAATACATTTTGAGATGGCTGGCTGGCAGTTTGTAAGCAGTTCAACAAGGAAACTTTTTCTCAGAAAAAAATCTCATTGAGGAAATGTGTATCGTCCAAAATTTGTACCCGAGGTCTGCGAAGAAAAAAATGGGTTGTACGGCATAATAAAAATATTTTTGCGAACCCGAACCCACGCTCTTGGTCCTTTTGCTTTCGAGTTTTTTTGTGGTGGCGCGGTTTGGCAATTTTGCCAAAAAGCAGAGGCTGTAACTGTTACACATTCGGTAAAGGGCATAGATATGGCGAAAACATACACTTTGGGCAAGGTACCAGTTCAGGGCACCAAAGATGGAGGAAAGGAGTTCAGACTTTGTTTAAGGAGGAAAGATAGTAGACATTCAAGGAAGAGGAAAAGTTGCATCATCACGGCAATAAAATTAGGCTGAGTAGTGAGAGGCAATGGCAAAAGACTGTTCCTTCCGGTTTTTATTGTGCTTTCTCCATTTCGCTCAGCCCATCGAGGATTTTTTATTCGCGTATTTTATAGAATAATTCAACATTGCAGATTTTTAAGAGGAGAAAAGCGGGTCAATGGCATGAGATACATTGACTTGCCCCGGCTATGAATAAGCTGAAAGTAGAAAATACATTGGAAAAATCGCTAAACAAATTCCAACATAATATAACAATTTAATGAAAGGGAGAAATAATTGCTACTTTGTGTTTCTGAATCATGCATACATCACTACAGTCCGATCTTCCACAAATGGGCTTATTTTCTTGGAAAAGGTGATCAGAAGTAAGCCTTAAAGCGTGGGAATAAATGAAAGCACTTGTGCTTCACACACCAAAAGGTCTCAATTCGTGCCGATTCCAGCATGACATTAGCTTTACTTCTTTGGTAAAAGCGCGGTGGTGGTATTATGTAGTATAGCGGCGGCAGCGGTATTTTTTCCTAGGAAATAATGCGAGCCTTGTTTGAGTGAGTGATAGGGATGAAAATTGCGAAAACAAGTTTTCCTCCGCACTTCCCGGATTTACGCTCCCAAAAAAGCCGCAGTTGTTGTTAGCAACATAGAGAAGCGAAGCAAAGCCACAGGCCATATATAGTACTGTTTTAGGTATAAAAGGTAAACGTCTGGGACTCCTCCAGTAGGTGCTCCCACAACTCCCGATCTCGATCTACATATATTTCACGGACCCTCCATGGCGCGATGTGTGTGAATTGTGCATGTATGTATGTATATGCATTAGAATCCCCTCATATTTCACTATTCCACTTTAACTCCACATTTTGCCTTACAAAAGACCTTACCTACAACTTCAACAAAAAATGGTTCACCGGGAAGGATTCTAGGTCAAAAACAACAAACCCGTTCCATGTATTTTTAACTTTTACGACCGAGCAAAAAAAGAAGAGGGAAAAAATTCGAGATTCCTGGAAAGGACTTCCGTAAAGTAACTTTATTCAACGGTTTTTATTATTCTTATCATCTCAATTTGATTGTATTTTCTTAGCTGCTTGGAGCTATATGTGAGTAAATGTTTCGTCCGTCTGTTCTGGACCCTGTATATGGCAGGGCGAAAAATACGTGAAATTCCAAGTATCTTTGCATTCATCACATCACATAACAAAAAGCGAAGACGTACGTAGGCAGGTTTGTACATGTATTCAGCTCGAGTCAAGACAAGACACTGGAATTCGCCTTGTTCCACTTAACTCCATTTTCTCCGCTTTCCCCCAGGTTGCTTACTCATCACATCATCAACTCGAATAAAAAGTTCCGTAGATTTTCCTCCAGAAAAAGGAAATGGATGCAAGAGTAAAAAAGAATCACGTCTTTAACTTTACTCCAGTCCAGTCCAGTGGAAAAAAAAGAATGAGCAAGAAGAAATAAAAAAGATTTTCCGCTGCGTACTTACGAAAAGGAAAGTGTTGAAAAGCTTCCTTTCTTCTTCTTCTTCTAGACTAGAAGTGGAACTGCACTAAGACATCTCTTTCAACTTTATTATCCCCTATTTTTTCCATTTGAAGGTACATATGTATGTGAGTCGGAAGTTGGAGGAAAAGGCTCTGCCCATTAACTAGGGAAAACGATGACGGACGATGATTCAATCTGATCTGATGCAATTCCGCAAAGCCAAGCCAATTGACCCTAGAGCCTGATTTTCTCAGAGAGAATGAGAAGTAAATAAGAAGGAATTCCAAAATCTTCTCATTCCAATTCCAATCCACAAGAAAGGAGGGAAATTATAATGAAAGTAAATAAAACAGGAAAAGTTATACAAGTTTGCAAGTCCTACAGGCTATGTTTATGAGGGATAAGCCAAGAAACCCACTGAATTGCTCTTTTAATTATCCCAAACAACAAGAGTAAAAGTGTTTCACGGGCCGGATCAATAAAAGTGTAGGGATGTCGATACCAAGATGATCATTATAAAGATGAAGAGATCCAAGAGAAAAGATAGAGTTACCCATCATCATGATCTACATTGGCACTGCTAGTAGCATCGTCATTAATCGTGGTTAACTTTAGCTCCCTCCTGGAAGTATTTTATCAAAGGATCTTCCTCCCTATGACCGCTACTACAAGTTTTAATTTAATGCTTGGCAAGAACTCATTAGTTTGCTGACTCAATTTTTCTCGACTAAATAAGAGAGCTGAACTAATGATCGCGATCACATCCTGCCCTGGCCCTGATGTGATGTGATATGATGGCTGCTGATGACTTCGCTATTTTTACTCCCACGAAAAAATTCATCATCCTTTCATTTTTTTCATGATGTAGGATTGCATAGGAATGCAAAAAGGAAAACAAAAACCCGGCGTAATGATGATGAAGATGATTATTGCGATTTACGATGATATGGTACGGAGTCGTGTCATGTTTCCATTTTTTTCCATGTGGCGGGGTACGTGAGTAATGCAATGCAAGTGAGCGGAAAAAGCTCAACTGGACCATAAAACCCATGATTAAAGCAAAAACTCTCAATTTTCATCTCCATCATCATTATCCGCATCAACTTGGCTTGAAGAATAGTATTAGCGGCCTCGTTTTTTGAAAGAAATATTTTTGCAAATCTGTCTAGTCCTTCAGACTAAACTTTATACTGTACATTATACTAGAAACAGATCACGATTCTTCCATCAGATAAAAAGAGATACAAAAAGGAGTGTATATAGCCAAGAGGTTCGTGCTACGTTTGGTTGGTATCATCCAAAAAAATGAAGTTCTTTCATTCAATAAGTTTAAGCCAGTTTCCCTTGTATATTATTATACATATAAGTCCTCTTGTCTTCGTTGAGAATACGATCCAATAAACTTAATCTAATCTCGACCCATATCTCGATCGTCTTTATCCTTTCTTTTACGGCTTGAATGCCGCAGTGAAAACAGAGGAATTTCTCTATTCTTCTCCAATCCACTACACTCCACTTGCTCAAGAGAAAGTCGCATTAGTCAAGTGAGCAACACAACACATCGACCCCTTCTCTAATGCAGTTTCTGTTTATTTATTTCAACATTTCTTATTCATTTCAACCCTAATCCAGAAAGTTATGATCGGCTTCCGTTATACTGTACCCTTCTTCATTTTCATCAGAAATGAGAGCGTGCAACCCAACCATCATATCTCAAGTTTAGTTCAACTTCTTAGAAAACCGCTTAAGGCTCCCGGCTTGATTACGATGAAATTCATATTCCATCTTCCCTTCTGCTCCTCAACGTTTCTAAAAGTCTGAAAATGGACCCCAGTGTATTGTATTGAGTTCTTATTGCATATCATTTTTTCTGCGATATTCATTTCACAACTTTTTTTATGGATGGATAGCTTTTTTAGATTTAAGTCCTTTCGTTTTCCATCATCATGATCAACATCAGCATCATCATAGTCTTGCTATGGCTTGATCTAGAAAGTCATTTTCCACTAATATGAACTCTCTCTCTCTCTTTTCTTCCTCTTTGGATAATATTTTTTCTAGGGTCTCATCCTCATCTCGTCTCATCGCTCCTATAAAGTGCTTTTGCTCTTTGGGCTCTTCTACTTACTTCCTTGTTTTGTTGTGTGCTGTGCGGTAGTAGTAGAGTAGAACTAGTGGTGCTCTTTTTTTGTAATGGATCTGTCAGAGCTAGTTTTCCTATGTGATGAGATAACAATACCGATGAGGACAGCCAGCTATCTGATCGTTTCGTTTCGAGCGAAATGAAAGGAGTAGTATGAATTAGGGGGCATTTGGATCAAAATTAACCCCGGACGATAAAATGATGTAAGTATAAGTTGATGTTGGTATGGGGTGTTGTATG
>JAHZNI010000176.1:0-11846 GCA_027744415.1 Seira ritae
AAGTCTCTGTCGCCGCGAATCGCGAATGAAGGAGCCAGCCGGCCAGCCAAACCAAAAAATTGTGACTTTACTGCAACTACTTATGTATACCTCTCATTTTCGATCGAGATGTAGTTTCCTTTTTGGGAAAATGCATCATGAGCGTGAATAGGAGTTATAAAATAAGAAAAAATAAATAAAATGTCGTTTTTTGCAGATGCCGCTGCCATATTATTCTTCCAACCAAACCATATTTCCGCGCATTACCCAATTTTTTTTACAGAAGAGTTGTTTACTACTCGTTGTTTGCAAGCTGTAAAATTTGATTTATAAATCATGATAAATTACTTGTGCCTCGCTTGGCAGGCAGGACGTGAACGAGCATGTACATACGTACGTGAATAATATAATTTGCGACGGCCTATGCTGATCTTCAAATTATGTTAAGCAGGCACGTTTTTCATATTCTTAAACTTGTCTTCATTATGGCTTAAAATCTTTCAAATGAGCTACTCCAAACATTTTTCAAATTCTCTACTTTGTACAGATGCGATCATGATAAGTATGATGCTTTCATAATTTTTGTACAAGATAGGATTCCGTAAATAATTTTTGAAAAATGGTTATGGATGCTGCATTACTGCATACGTACAGATACGAACAACCTTAGTTCCTGTTCCGATTCTTTTTTCCGGCTGAAATGATAACGAATATGCTAATTATGAAAATGTTCTCCTTAATTTTTGGATATTAAATTCGAAGTAACATCCATTCACGTCAATGGCAGAACAAAAGAAGTTTTTATGGATATATGTATTGAGTATCTTTTTTAGTGTTATCATTTTAAGGAAACTTTCCGCGCGGATTTGTTGAATTAACTGACAAAATGGTTTGTGCGGTTGCTTTTTTAGAATGTTTGCGTGAAAATCAAAGTCATGGCTCAGTCATGACCTGTTGATGAATACGTAAGGTAAGATGTGTTGATAAAGCCCGCATGACCTACCTAAACGAAGCAGTGCTTAGGCTTATGAGTTTTATCAAGAAAACAAGATTTTATGTTGGTTTTAAAGGAAATTTTTTGATTCTCCTAAAATGAAAGTCATTACCGAGCCTGCCAAAACTCTTTGGTATTCACCTCTTCATCCTCCCCATCCTAATGGGAAAGTCGATTAAAGTTGTTAAGATTACCAATTGAGAGTTAAGCATGACTGTTTTATCGTGTAGCTTCTATTCTAACATCAAAAGTTATGATGATGACGATGACAATGATCATTAAATGATTGAACAATTTGATTACTTATTATTATTATTGGCAGATTGTCAAAGATAAGTCCACAACACTACTAGCCTAGCCGCAGCCGACGCAAGTGCTAGTGCGCTACAAGGTGCGAGCAAATGTGTCTTTTAGCCATCATATTTACGGTGTTGGACACGGAGTAAACATAAATTCCTCAATAAAGACAAGTTAATGAGCAATAAACTATGCCCAGTAAACTAACCCAACATAACTTTTTTCTAAGTGAGTGCGAAAAAATAACATTTTCAGAGATCTAGTCTCGCATATTATATTGCATGCTAAACTTTATTGCTTGACTGTTTAGCGGACTGACACTTTCTTCCTTTTTTTCTAGAGACTTTTTTGTACACGAAAAGATTTTTTTTGGATACAATACAATGTATGTATGTACATATTTTTTGAAATCAAAGTCAGGGTTTCCTCATAGCTTTCATTATTCTAAGCAAGTAACACATTTTTCGTGTCAAAGGTCTGCTACGGCTCATTGTTATTTCGTACATGACAATGGGAATGGCCCTTTTGTGAGTTGAGTTGTTGTGCGGATGTAGTGATGATGATGAGTTTGTTGAAAGGTAGTTCGTTCAGATTTTCACGGTTTTTGTAAAGTATTTTTTCATCTTGTGAGAGTAAAAATATCAAGGGCCTCTGTCAATTAACCTCCTTTCTTACTAAAGATTTCGAAAAGCTTCACGACTAATCAAACTGTCTTGGCAAAGGACTCATATTTGAGTGCTTTTGAATGCAAAAACATACCTAATGTCCACACAACTCCCAATCCCAATCGCAAAATTTTCCCATAGTGAATGCCATCTTCATCGGACTTAAAAGTTAAGAATGGCCATCGTGTTTGCCAATAATGCAATGTAGTCATTTAAATATTAGATTAGGTATAATTACGAAATGCTCAATGTACTTTACAGCTTTCCCTTCGGAAGAATGAAATGAAATCGTATGAATTATTTACTAGTCAATAATTTTCAATTTGGAATGAAGAGCAAATTCTTCGAATAATTTTTTTGCCACACTCCATACAAGAGCCAAAGCTAAAAATGACGTTTTCTTTTTTTATTGCAGGCACAAGACATCGACATCGTATTTACTCCGTTATAGCGAGATGAAAAAGAACCTTCCGCATTTCAGTACCAGTGCCTATTGGTGCAATCTATTGACTTTGAACTTTTAATAGCCGATTTATTCAAACATTTATTAGAGTGGAGAGTTGCAAGTTGAAAGATGCTTTCAGTTTGGAAATCAAGCTTCAGTGCTAATGGCTAATTTGTAACTTTTCACCACTGAAGGTCATTAAAATTCAAGTTTAAAAAAGTTTTGAAGACTGGACACAACGCAACAAGGAGGAACAATTTTTAGCGATAATTTAAGCGTTAAGCAATTTGTCAAACAACACATGAATAGGATTATGAATGTGTTGAAGTGTTTCGTTTTTGCTCGTTGAATCACGCTCGTCGTACTGCGAGTAAGACGTGATGAAATGTTTGCGCTTGAAGGCTAATGAATGAAGAAGAATACCTATGGAGCGAGAACGTGAATATCTGTCTGTACCATTAACAAAGGAGTAGGTGAAAGGTGGTCACTTTGTTTACTTGTGAGAGTGCGTGTAATTTTTTTCTGTTCTAATGATCTACGTAATTACGACTAAAATGTGCAGCGGATATTGAACTTTGTTTTAGAATTAATGAGAAGAAAAACAAATCTGCAAACTTTTTTAGTGAAAGATTTTACGCAGAGGATTTGTGACTATAAGTGAGTCTGATTCAGGTTCTTTATGGTTGGTTAAATGCACAGAAAAAAGGACTTATATTTTGCCGAAAGGATTTACATGACACGAAGAAAAGTTGAAAATGTGAAACTGGAGCAAACACGAAGTACAAGGAAGGGAGTGATGATAAATTGTTCTTTTTTTGCCTAAACTCAGCTTTAGGTGGACACATATAATTTTGAGTGGAGCGATCGACCTAAATGACTGACAAAAATATTGTTTTTGAAGTTAAACTTTGCCCTAAAGGAGGGTATGGTGAGTGAGAACAAGAAGAACAATGGTTGAAGTTGAAAATATGTTTTAGGTGTACTTTTTTTCAGGTAATTGTGAACTTGTAAAAGATGTCCTCTTCAGGACAAGCAGGAGGACAGCAGGATCAGTCCACTTCTGCAGATGCCGCAGATGGACTGGGTCCATTCATAACCGTCGTTTCTGTTGACGGTGGTCTTCAGTGTGGGAACAAATTGACGGTTATCACTCCCACTGAAATCAGTGAAACGTCCAAACAAGGGAAACAAGCCGTTATTAGAAAACTTGACACGAACCATGACAAGACAGCGACTCTGCCGACCAAGCTTACACAACCGAAAGTTGTGAGTGGAGAATTTCGGAGAGCTGCCCATCACAGCAGCAGTGGATCAATTCCTTCGAAACTACAGCAACCACGAAATATGCAAGATGCGCAATTTCAAGCCGACTCTGCTGGCGCGGCATACGTAACAGTTTTGGCGTTGACTGAGGAGCAATCATCATTACAAGATGGGACGGGAAAAGGAAAGCCGAAATCTGGCATACCCGTAAGGGCTGAACTACCCATCCCAACGACGTCAAGCAAGAAATCTGTTGTGAATATCAGCGGCAGCAGCAACAACAACAATAATCAAATTCCCAAAGGGTCCTCAATGCTGAAATCTCGCTCCGAAAATGGAACAGTTGCGGGGAGTAGTCAGTCTAGAGGTGTGGATGACCAAGTGGTCACAATCTGCAATAAAGCGTCTTTAATTACAAAGGGGAAAGAGGTGCCGCACATTCATCAAGTTAAAAATGCATCCATTGTAGAAATCTCGATGAAGGAATCAAATGCAAGGAAGGATCAACCAAAGCACAATAATAGTACCGCATGGGAAAATGACGACATTCCTTTGAAAATACGTGAGCCAGTCGTTGTATACCGATTGCCAGGGGAGCGTCTTGGTTTCGCGCTAAAGTTTGAAGGAGGTACTAGCTCTCCGACTGAAAAGGTGAGTCATCTCTACATTCAGTCGTGTGCGGAAGGGTCGCCAGCAAAGAGAACGATGACTTCATGGGGAGGTTTGCGAGAAGGGGATGAAATCGTCGAGATCGAAAAAAAAGGTGAGTCATCTCTACATTCAGTCGTGTGCGGAAGGGTCGCCAGCAAAGAGAACGATGACTTCATGGGGAGGTTTGCGAGAAGGGGATGAAATCGTCGAGATTGAAAAAATCCCTACGCAATCAATGACAAGAATGGATTGTGTGCAAGCACTTAAGGACTCTTCCGTCGCCGTACAGCTTTTAATTGAACATGTGTACACGACAGAGGAGCTGAATGCCATAATGTGTATGGCTAAAAGAGAAAACTGTGCAAAAATTAAAAATGTGGGGAGCAGCAGTGGCAGTGGCATCCCTAAAAATCCGTCGCCGTACAGCTTTTAATTGAACATGTGTACACGACAGAGGAGCTGAATGCCATAATGTGTATGGCTAAAAGAGAAAACTGTGCAAAAATTAAAAATGTGGGGAGCACAAGCAGCAGTGGCAGTGGCATCCCCAAAATTCAGAAGCAGCAGACAAAGGAAAGTAAAATGAAGGAGACAGGAGGAACTAGAGATGTGTATCAAAAGTCAAACTCCTTCCACAAGCTAGCGTCTTCTGAAAAAGGAATCGTATCTAAAAATGCCAATCAACAAGTCACGACTACGCAAGAGGTTGAGCAAAGAAAGTCAAATGATATGATGATGATCGCAAGAGATAATAATAATAATAATTCGTTTGCAAAATGCAACGAGTCCTCCGAGGAGGAGAATGGAGGAACGGGGAAAAATTCTTCGAGAATCCCTATCAAAAGAGCTCATACAACTTTATCCTTCTCTTCTACTGGCCTGGGGAAGGCAAGCAAAAATGTGGGATTTGAATACAGAAGAAGCAACAGCAACAACAATTTCGCGAGCGTAGAAAGGCTTGACGAATTAAAATTGCAACCCCCTGTAGGTTTTGAAGATGAATTACTGATGCAGCAGCAGCATCAGCAAGAACTTTTCTCTCTAGGTCATAACAATAATTATTACGAAGGAGTAAAAAATAAGAGCGAGATTTTGAGTTGCGCTAATGATCATCATTACAAGGCTAATGAAGCGAATAACAGGGAAAAATTCAATGAATCTTTTGAGAATTCACCTGCATTGTCATCATCATCTTCTTCTGCAGCCCTCGCAGGAAATCCTTATCAGCATCACACAAATGCACCATCTTCATCAGACTCTCTGGCTTTGAGCAACAATAACAATGCCTTAGGGTCAAGTAACGGCAATAATCAGAGCAGTCAGCAGCAGCAGCATCATCATCATGATTTCCTCCTGTCCAGTAATAGCAATAAACATGGGAGCAGTAACTCAAGCCTGAACAACTCAAGCAGCAGCGGCTTTATTCACCTGTCAGGAAATGAAAATCTTTCTATTTCCACATGCTGTGAGTCTGACGAGACAGAGAGCACTAGGTCAACGGTCGTATCAAGATTGTCGATTGGCTCCTCCATGACATCTATTTCAGCAGTTATGGCCGTTCCTGGCAATCCAAGTGACAGCAGCAACAATAATGCGGTTACCTTAACTCAAATCTCTGAATGCAGTGGTGGTGGAGGAGGAAAGGACAGTAAATTTCATAGGAGCAGCATGAGCAATGTCATCATGGGACTTGAGAACTTGGCAAATCTCACCGAAACACATGGCGAAGGAGAGACGCCTCATCATCATCATCAACAACATACTACGAACTCTAATGAAAGCGATTTGCACCGTCATCAACAAAAACTTGGTCAACAGCAACAACTTCGGAGTGTAAATAATGTGACGACTATCCCATATTCGTCCACTGCTGGTGCTGGTGCTGCTATGCAGCATGGTCTGAGGAAAGATGGCCCAGCTGCTGTTGCGGAGGTCCCGTTAGAACCTCCGTTGTCTTTCCAAGACATACTACAAGAACGAGTTGGCCATCTTCACCGAGGAGGAGAAGCTGCTGAATCAAAGATGCGAGCAAGCTCAAAGATTATAGCTTCAACAAGATCAACCGCATTTCATGAAGAAGAAGAAGGAGCCTCCTTCAATGAGAAGTTAAATGATGCTTATAATGATTCAGAGAACAATGCAACGACGACGAAGACACCAAAGCAAACAGCAAATGATAGCGCAAATAACACAAATTTTGATGGGAGACGAAAATCGCGTTTTTGCAGTGAGGATAACGATGATGATGATCCATTCATTTATGAATCAAACTCGGGCAGAATTGTGCAAATGGACGGTAATAATAATGAGCAAGATGTGTTTGTCGATGATGACGATGAATTGGCACTTTTGGCTCTGGCCGATGAGCTCGGACTTGACCAAGAAGATGAGGATTTGTTTAAGGCAATGCTCGCCGAGGTTGAGGCAGCCGAAGGGGAGCTCGAGGAATATGAGCCGATTTTAGAGGAGCAACAGGAATCGGCCACATGCAATCGAGCTGATATAGTAACGACGAGACGAAGTCATAATGATAATGTGCTGATTGATGATGGTAAAGTTGGGAAATCCTTCGGAGGAGAGCGTAATCAACGTGAAACTGTGGTCAGTGCCAAATTAGGATCGGTTGTGGCAGGGAATGATGATACTCCGTCTTTCTCTGACAATGATAATTATAGAAGGAATATTAATGCTACCGTGAATCCCAAAAATGATAAGGGACCTCAGCAGATTCATGCGCATGATTCAAAAAGGGAGATCATCGCAGCAAAGGAATCGTGGACCATAAGTAATGCTGATGATAATGGGAATGTCAGCAGAGGTTTGGGAAAAATTGCCATGTAAGTCTGGTTTTTTTCTTAAATTCTGTTTCTAACTGCATTTATGTATTCCTTTTGAGCTGAAAAGCTATAATTAAATGAGATTTTTTAAGAGTGGAAAAGGGCTAGTGAGTAAGCGGAGTAAAAAAAATAAAACGCAACAGGCTTACTAGAACAAGTCGGTTCAATAAAATAAATGAGAAATTCGCATTTTCATTGTCGAAAGGTACCTAGTAAGGCCATATTGGCTGTAGGACGTATGTATTTAGTTATCTTTATTATGTTGTCTGTTCATGTACGTACATCGTATAGATTTGCTACATTAAACGTATGCCATACAAAGAAAACCTAGATTTTGTGCGTAAAGTAAGGACGGCTTCAAGAAAAAAATCTATGCCTGCTTTTTCTGGTTTCAAATTGTTTTCTATTATTTATTCACATGACATGGGCTAATCTGACGATTTCAAATTCAACTTGAGTAGGTATCCTTGCTTCGTTTCAGTAGTAGTGAAGCTGCTCTAATGTAATAGCTGCCATGCTGTGGCTGGTGTGCGGCTGTGGTGATGGTGGTCAGTTTACTTGGTAAAGTGAATTGAACCTTTACTACGACGGTGGACATCTTCATTTAATTTGAAAATGTAGGTTAGATGATGAAGCTGCTTCACGTAGGGATTTTAGGACATTTACGTAGGTACATATAAACAACTTACATTGCATTTCAATTCAAAACTCTAGAAAAAAATCCCTTTCCTGTACACAATGCACTTTCAATTAAAAATTCAAAGGCATTTAAATCTAAGTTCTGATCGGGCATATTGGAACTTAGGTAGATGCTATAAGTAGGCATGTGTGCATCGTGCAACCACGTATGTAGTAATTTGCATTTGGTGTGACCTGTCTATTAAAGCATGCCCTGTGGTTAGTAATGCAAGGTGCATTTTTTCGATAAAAGGGTTTTCATTTCTCGTGAAACTTTCATCGAACATGGGCTTGGCCGAAAAACAACAGCACAATATAATATAGTCGGAAACGATATTAAAGGAAATTTTTAAGTTATATGACAAATCCTGAGAAACGAGGGGCCTTAGTAGTTGCTACTTGACTTTGACTTACAACCGTGTGGACCTTCGGTGACCTTAAATTTGATGCTTAAGCCTGCATTTCGAAAAGTAGTCGATGGTCGATTTCTGAAAGCGCGAGAAATGAATTAAATTGAGTAATATGTACCTTGTCTACATGTTGTAAATCGATGATCAAGAAAAAATTAATATATTTTTAAATGAAAAGCGCATGCAGGTCCTAAAGCGAGTTAATTCTCAAAAGTACCCAAAACTTTTCTTTAACATCGCAAAATTATAATGCAAAATTGAAAATAGCAATCAATGTCATAAAATCATATTTCACCAATTACCGCAACCTTGCGAAAATGTAAAAGCAGGCACGCATCATGAACCCAAGTAGTATTTCAAGTACAAGATGCAGTTTATAAAATTGGCAAATTCCCAGATCATTTTTTTTATTATATTACATATCATACTTTATACTTTTCCGAATGAACTTTACATTTTGGCTAGATTATCTCTGTGAATTTTAGGAAATTAAACTATCCCACGTGAAATCTTTGCAAGAAGTATACATTGTATCATCATTATCATCCTTCCTTAAATTTTTAAGATTGCAGCGCTTTTGCATTTTTTGTGGGGAAACATGTTGGCTAGATTAGAGAAGGATCATGATGAAAATGACAAGTGACAATTGTTTACCACACAACAACAATGCGTGTAATCCTTCTTAAACTCCTGTCACCTCTCATGTTAACTTGATGTGTACACGCTTGTTGGCGTTTCAATGAAAGAGGCCATCAGGATTAGAATATATACTTTCACATGTCATCGGCCCTTTTCTTTATATCATTACATGCAAATCCAAAAGAAACATTCTCATTATTACAATGATTTTTTTGAATTTATATCTAGCCACCTTCGTATTCAAAAAAATACTACATACATGTTCATTTTCAGTGTATCCTGTATACAGCTAAAGAAATTGAAAAAAACGCATCATAAATTGCAATTGTCATGCATCCATATATTCATTCATATTAATAGCAAACGTTCTTCTGAGGAATGACGGGAAAAAATCTGTGTGGCATGTGATGATGAGATGAGACACTTATACAAAGCAGGTAGAATAGGTAGATATTTTTAATTTGAGTTGACTTTAATTTGATTGAAACGCTCATGCTTCATTGTAGGAATAATTGAAGTCTTATGTTTTCGAATTCTCGTACGTAGAACCCATAAATAAATCGAATAGATCATAAAAGTATTTTAGACTTGTAATGTACTAACAATGAAGTAATGCAATTGTTGTACTTCATTATTTTCATGTTTTCATGTGGGAAAAACAAGCCCAGCTCTTGCTGCGGGTCACGAAAGTTGATGAGTGATTTGATTTGAGGTTGATAAGGATTCTAGAAGGACGCCTCTCTATGACTCACCGTAAAATTTGCAAGGGACTAGAAAATGAAATCATAAACTCTATATGGGCTCCAATTTTTTATGTCCATGCTTTCACAGTAAATATCCCCATGCATGTAAATAGTAAGTAGTAGCCATTGCCCATTGCAAAATTATAAAGATTACGCCTTCATATAAAGATTTTGATATGGGGAAGGAAGACGTGGTGACAAGGAATAATAATTATGGCGAACGGTGATGTTATGACGATACCTTCAAATTTCGTGATCAGAGGCAGACTTGATGTACTTTTAATTTGCATGTTAATCATGAAAAAGTGGGTATGATGCGATGATGTGAAAATTTTTGGGGTAGGTACAGGTGTAGGCTCCTGTAACTTACCTACTGTATTTGGCACCCATCCAATCAACTGTGTGGATTGGCGATGAAATAAAAACAGCGGTTGTGATTTAATGATGGTTTTATTTGGAGGGAGTCGCGAACTACTTTCCGCTTTAATTAAATCGTGTTGGTTTTCCCCCTGTGGACTGGTGAAACTCTTGCTGAAGTCTTTCATTTGGGAAATCGTGATCGTATAGCATCTCGTGTGGAATTTATTGTCTTCGACGAGACCACTTGAATCTGTAATTAAAACATGGGCATATCAGTCAAAAATTATTATTCTTATCATAAAATTGCCATGAGCTAATTATATTTTAAGGCTTTAAACAGAAGATTAACTACTACTCCTTTTATGAGGTCAAAAAAGATCAACATCACTAACAGAAATACAGGAAGACGCCAACAAGAGGAAATTTTCTCTTCGGTTTTATTGGTTTAGTTAATCATGAAATTTAAATAGAGAGATTTTAGGATTCCGAACTATTACCCTCTTCAGAGATTTGAAGCTTGAAATCCAAAAGAAATCGAACTGGTCAGGTCCGTGTTACGTTAACTTTAAAGGAAGATCGAATCGAAATCAATTTATTTAGGTTTATCATAAGGTACAAAGGCATGATAATTTTCACAGAAAATTTATGGTTTTACCGTTTCATCCGATTGGGGAGCCCTTTCATTATTTCGTCAGTCGTAAAATATCATCATGAATCTTAATTTTAAATCAGGAATAAGGATGCTAGATAAAATTACTTTAGGGATTTGAGTTTATGATTCCACTTTAGCACAGTAGCACAGAGGGAAAAAGTGCAAGGCAAAAGTAGCATATTATTGTACTACTACTATACTATACTTACTAACGTACTACAGCGCAAGAACAACAACGGCTCCAACGACGCGATATGAGACAAAGCCATTTTTACTGCAAACGATGTGGTTTGACTTGATTGCCCATCTAGCGGATGAAAGCTAGACTGTCTTGCTTTAAAAGTGAAACGCTGAACAAAGAGCAGAGAGTAGTGGCGATACTACGAAGTAGAGAGCTCTTCAAGCAGTGATATGCACCAAAGAACTACCCACTTTGTTTAAATAATATTTAGGTAGGAGACAATGAGGTACTTACAAAACGAGGGTAAATGTACGAATTACACGTTCCGAGGCAGGTACCTACTTAGAAAATGATGAAGTACTTAATTTGCAATACAATATGTTTTGCAACTAATTTTCCCCCTTAAAATGTGACCAAATGCTTCAATTTGTATTTTCATTAAAAAAAACTATGAATTTTTGAAATTTGAATAATACCTTACCTAATACTAATACTCTTGAACTGCGATAAACAAAAACATCGTGCGACCTGTAGCTAAAAAAATGTTTCACGATAACCCAGGCAGATTGCACTATTCAATTCAAACTCGATTTCCTCAATTCAAAATCCTCGGTTTCGTTTTCAACTACCTACCTAACGGTATTTCTATTCTAGCGGAATATTGTTGGATTTCCAGGTACTAGTCGCAATCGAGAGTAAATGTTTTGCTGACAAAGTACAGAATAGCAATTGAAAATCTCAAATCATCCCACCATATTCAACAAAGCCAGATTTTTGTGCAAGTAACGCTAAATTGCTCTTCAGGAAAAGTGGCTAAAATTGAGAAAATGACGAGTGGGAAAAAGATTCACTTCAATTGTTTGATTATTCTCGGACTTCTTATTTTGCACTCTTCATCTCATCCTACGATTGCCTGTATTTCAGCAACAGCTACGCATTTTTGACAAAAAAATGCTTGTCATTGAATTCTGTGTGCGCTATGTATGAGATCAGAATAAAAGTGCTTCCTAGAAATTTTTGACTCCTTCAAAAACTTACATCATTTCATTTTG
>JAHZNI010000177.1:0-25721 GCA_027744415.1 Seira ritae
AAAGATGTAAAATTGCCCACAGGTAAACACTAATAACAATTGTTCTTAGCCTTATTTCGAGAAATAAAAGTAAATAAAGATTTGGTTTTCTTACAAGTATTTGTTCTTAATTACAGGGACCTGAAAACAGATAACATTTTGGTTGACTTGAGTAGTGGAGAAACGTCTCCACGAATTGTACTCCAACCTAATCCTTTTTATCGGAGCGAGCGGACAGAGAAACCTTTGGATAGCAGAACGTACACTGAGGCTGATTTGAAAGAAATCGACGCAGATTTACCTCCGACAGTAATAAACTTGGTGTATGCTTTATTGAAAAGAAATGCGAATGAGGTAGGAAGGACTTCCTTTTACCTTCAAATAGCTACATTCAATTTGGTATTAATTTAGTAAATATTTATTCATATTTGAAGCGACTGAGTGCACAAGAAGCAGCCGTAATCGCTCATATTCATTTATGGGCTCCAACTAATTGGCTAAACGGAAATGGACCAGCCAGTGACGACGAAGTAAGAAACCTTTATTGTTTTCTCGAATGCTTGCTTATATAATCAATCAGTTATTTGTATTACTGTTTCCTGTTTTCTTTGCAGATCATGCAATGGCTCGTTACTCTTACGACGAAAGCTTTATGTCACGGATCTGAAGAATTGGAGTTCAGAATGATTCGTAACTTCCTTCGTAAAATCAAATTTCGGGATGTTAGAAATGCAATTGATTGGTTTAAAGCTAATCATTAAATCAGTACTTGAAAAATTCGTCGTGAATAGCTCGATTTTATTTTTGTGCAGAATGGTCTTGTCATGAACGTACGGTTTTAAGGTAATGTTGATGAAATCTTGAGGCATGTGCAAAGCGATCTAAATCATTAAATCAGTACTTGAAAAATTCGTCGTGAATAGCTCGATTTTATTTTTGTGCAGAATGGTCTTGTCATGAACGTACGGTTTTAAGGTAATGTTGATGAAATCTTGAGGTATGTGCAAAGCGATTTGCGCTGGTGCAATTATGTATATTATCGTCTAACTTTCGTCTTTTACATACGTAATGTAAAATTAATTTTTAAGTAAAAAACACCTGTTTTGTTTCGAAAGTATTAACGTTTCATTTTTAAAATAAGTTAAATCTGAGCACGAACCTAATCGAATAAATTATTATTGTCGTCCCTTTATTGTATCCGAGTTTCGTGTAATATAGAGTGTAACTACAAAACGTTTTATCGCAAAATGTATATTAAACGTCAGACTATAATTACCTAGCCTACATGTTTGCTAGCCGTGTTTATTTGTTTTTCACTTTCCTCGTCCATTTCATCATGCTGTCTGAATTATCCAGCGTGGATGGATAATTCAATTCAATCAATGCAATCCTAGTTTTGCAGTGTGCATTGTGGTACGATGATCGTACTTCTATAAATCTCGATTTAACTTAATACGTATAGATATAGTAAGTGTGACTAGGTTCCCTTGCCCTATATTTCATTATTCCAATTTTGTACAGAAAATTTTCATGGTCATTTCGTACTAATATAGCTTAGTCCATTGTTTGGAAATGGGTGGACCTCGAACAGTCGTGTCAGGTAGTCGATATTTGCTTCACTCAACAACAAGGCTAATCAGATCACAACATTTCCTATTGGGCTTTCCAGTACAATGTCTATAATCTTGATTTGGTAAATTATGATTTCAGTGTTCCAAAAATATCAATCAGCAAGATCTGCTTTTGCTCAAGAAATTGCTGACCTCGCCGGTCGACCAGAGTGCATTGAGCAGCTAATGCAAGAGAATGTCATTTACATTCTAAAAGGCCTTCTTACTGATGTTTCACTTTCGATTCAGCAAAATGCAGCGATAGCCGTGGGAAAGTTAGCAGCCCACTCACCTGAAATTGCCGAGCTGTTGGATAAGGAGGACGTGCTGCGGACTTTGGTCTACGTAAATATCGAACGCCCTCATGTACGTATTACTCCCGCCACGCCACCACCCACTATCCTTTTTTTTTAACTTCATATCGACATGTTCATTCATTCATTCATATCGTATCGAGCAAAAATAGATGTTCATTCATTCTTCCTCTCGTTACATAACAATATGCCATTATGCCCCCACATCGTCGTTTCCTTTTCCAGCGAGATATTATTTCTGCCATTCTTGTCACATTTTTAGCGTTACTTGAAACGAGCCTCCTTGAATTCTTTGCGGTCAATTGTGAAGCATAATGCAGCATTGGCAAGATCTGTCGTTGAAATGGGAGGACTTGAGCTCATTTTGGGCTGCATGGAGGAATTTGATGCTGGAGTGAAAGAAGCAGCGGCATTTGTGCTCGGCTATATTGCCCGTCAAGATCTCACTCTCGCTTTGGCTGTCGTTGGATCCGGTATGTGTTCTTTCATGCATCATAAATGCGTAGTATGCCGTAATGCAGAATTTTCCGCGTTTTATTTATGAATATGTTCCACCACCTCCTGCACCCACTTACTTATATTTTTATGACTTTTGCCATGATGAATAGCCAAGTAGTATTTATTTATAAAAATATGTTTCCGCAAATGCAATTGAATTTTTCTGCTGTTCCACATTTCCTGATTATGTATGCCTTTATAAGTTCTTGTTTGACTTTTAGGATGTGTTCCGTTACTTGTGCTGTGTTTACAAGAACCCGAAGTCAACGTTCGAGTGGTAGCGGCGAGTGCGCTTGCTGATATTGCAAAACATTCTGAAGACACGGCACAATCAGTTCTTGATGCAGGAGCCGTCCCTCACCTGGTCCGTGCTACGAGCAATTTAGACACGAGACTCAAGGTATGCAATAATGCCATGAATTCCCTGCTCCCCCTTATAAGTGACTTTCTTGCATCGAGAAAATTCTAATGATGACAGAAAGAACAGAAAAACAAACAAGAATTTATTTGTTTTGGCACACGATCTGAGGAGTTGCGCCTCCCGGAAAAGCAACATTACCATTTACAAAACTTTCTCTAAATGATTCTCATTCGATAAAAGAGACAGCTTAAACAGCAAAAAATTCTCAAAGAGTTGAAATTGGCTTCTTTCTGAACTTTTTTCAGAGACAATCCCTGTATGCTTTGGCATCGATAGCGAAGCATTCGCTGTATATGGCCGAAACGGTTATGGAAGCGGAAATATTTCCTCTTGTGCTGGAACATGCTGGGCATACTGATGAGTACATTAGGTAAATTAAGTTTACCATTTTATGGCTACACTTCTCTCTGGCAATTTCCAATTGAAGCCATATTTCACCCTGGAATGTATCATAAGGATTCTACGAGTTTCCTATAAAAATTATAATCATTTTCATGCTTCGTTGATTTACATAAGTTTTTTATGCGTGATAAGATAAGGATTAAAGATACACATGCATGGAGTGCAAGGGAGCAGCGTGTGGATATGTAAATTTTATTGCAAACATATTTTCCCTGGCTTCTTCTGATTAAATGAACATTCTATTGGAATAGGAAAGCAGCTTGTTCTCTGGTGAAAGAAATTGTGAAGCATTCCCCTGATCTTGCTCAAATGGTTGTCGAAGCTGGTGGCTTGGGGGTAACTTGAGACCATACATATGTTCGGCATCAGATCACGTTCTTCATATAAAATTCATGCTTACATGAATGGTAAATTGCAGGTTCTGGTCAACTCGGTCGTTAAAAACAAGGCAGAGAGCCGCCTTCCAGCTATCCTAGCTCTGGGTTTTATTGCGGGTCATACGCCTCAATTAGGACTCTCCGTAATTTATAGTAAGGTAATGTATGGTAGCAAATTGCAATAAAATAATTTTTGTTTGGAAACATTTGACTTCCTCAATAACCCAAAACTTCCGTAAATGATGTACACCTGTGTGGTTCATAAGTTTACTGAGAAATGATGGAAGAGGTTGAGCTCTCCTGACTTTAATAGGATCGGTTGCATAACACATATCATTGACATGCTTTCAGGGAGTGGATGGTCTATCTTTGGCTCTCGATGAAGAATTTCAGAACCACGTTGGGGCTGCAGCCGCTTGGGCTATGGGGTACTGTTCGATTATATAACATTTTTACATTCTACTTTTTTCTTGTTGATATAGACTATTTTATATGAACGAGAGCTCATCAAAAGAAAAGTAATGTCACTCGATATAAAACCAGGAAAATATTATCTCGTTCGTCAGAGACCCATGCTCTGGTTTCAAAATGCACATGGGTAGAGCATGCCTGACCTTAGAGGATTATATTTTAATGTTGAAAGACATCTGCGATGAATTTACCCGTTTTATTTTCAGTTCAGCTAAACTTGATCTTGAAAAAACTTGATGCATTAATCTTTTTTCTTTTAAAAATTAATAGACACATTGGTCGTCACTCCGTGGAGCATGCCAAAACCATTACGAGTGAAGGTCTCTTGCAAAAAATTCTTGCGGTAAGTGCACAACCAACCTGACGGTTTAAAAGCAACATGACGATATGAAATTACATCATTTGGCATTTCTGAATTTATTTATGGCTGTCTTCTATGTCGACGAGTTACACGCTATCGAAATAGTAGAAGGCATTATGTCTTCTTGCTATTCAGTTTCAAATGATTTACTTTTATAAAAACACTTTCTTTCCTTTTCACTTCTTCTTTTGAAGAAAGTCTATCATCGAACACATACATAATATGCATCTTCCTATTCATTGGTAATCTTTCAAATGATCTTCGTCGATGACCTTCTTCGTCTTTTACATACATTATGAAACGGCAACTCTTAAAATGTCAATCAAAGCCGTAGCTGCAGAAAAAAATGGGTCTTTTTTCGAGAATTTATGCTGAATGAGAATGGCATTTTTGGAGGAAAGCAATCTCAATACCAAATACAGGAAAATTGTAAAATGTCCAGACCAACAGCGAAACGAAATATCTACTAGTGTAGCTGTGTATCTATCCGTTTTATTAACTACGATGCGTGTCAATAGAACTTTCCAATAATTCCTTTTTCTGTCTTTCCTTTTTGATACAACATTTTATATTAAATGCAGATGAAATCGAATGAAGCCAACTAAAGCGCTTTCTTTTCCCCCTTCTAGCTCTACATGGCCAAAGGCAGCACCGAGGAAATGAAAGACAAGGCTAAACAGGCTTTAAAGGTAAGAAAAACCATTTTATTTATTTAATTTATTGCATTTCTTATCTGACACGGGTTGTTAAGAATAAAAAAGAAGTATTGACTTACTAGCAGCAGCGACAATTTTTTTACATAACTTAGAGGCGGCAGAGTATTAATAAATATATAATATGTTATTCCGTGTGTATGTATATAAGTATATAATACCTTTTACACATAATACATGAAACATGACTAACAAAATTATAGACCAGTTAGTTACAATAGGTATTGGTTGGAAGATGATTGATAATACTTTTAACTCGATTTATTCCAAGCAAGTGCATGACAATAACATAAAGGTATTTCGCATTTCATTTTGTTTGACTTCTTGCTTTTTCTTCGGTGTTTTGCAGATGATACTGCTGAGGACTGATGATTTGGAAGCCATCCAACCGCTGCTGGACGTAGCTCCAATGAAGATACTGAAGTACATCATTGCTCAATACTCGAAGGTAAGAAGAGGTTTCTCATTCTTTATTATTATTGCCTCCTCCATCAAAATACATTATGCTTATAAAATTTGTAGACATGCACCGCATCATGTAGGTATATGCGCTATAATGGTAACTTGGTATAAAAATGGCGTATTAGGTTGTAAGGTTGTGACTTTGAGGAGGACGTAGTTGGTGTCAGAATAACATATGTATAAATAAATAAATAACTACTTAACGATATCAACTAGAAACCACTAAAAACAAAAAAAAAGAAATGGCAGGTTTCAATTTCTAGTCTAGCCGTAGTTGCATCATAACATAACTATTTTTATTTATAATCATAATTATGGAGAGCCCACACAATGGCGCTGAGTTTCAATTTGGCTTGAAAGCTTCATGATGTTTCTTCCGCGATGCTTTAGATTTTTAATATACATAAGTTCATTTCCTCATACTATACTTGTATACAGTAGTCAGTCAGTAAGTTTTGTTTCCTCTAATCCACACGCGATAGATTTCATTTTACGGGATCCGTTTATTCCGTTTTCTCTCGGATGGCTTGAAGCCCTTTCTTGACATTTATAGTGGAAAGAAAGAAGCTTGGAGATGCCAAAAGTGAAAACGGGCTGCAGCAATAAGATTATGCACGCTTTTCCTCCTCTTCAAATGTTTTTGCTTTGCATGCGATTTCCAAAGGATTGCTTGCTTGGACATTGCTTCATAAGTATGTTATGATGATGTTACACATTGCTATTACATTACACATGGCTGCTGCTGTAAGGGATTTGTTCTAGTTTGTGAGAGAATGAAATCCGCGAATGCTTTGAAGCGTGCTTCACTTACTTCTTCCGGCATTTTTGGTTGTGGTTTTGTTGATGCGTTCGTTCTTTGTTATGAAGTTTATTAAAAATACTGCAGGGCAAGGATGAAACATGGTCCGCGTCTGTTTTTTTTTGGTTGGTTAGTTTTATCTGGGATTTCCAGGAAATATACAAGGTGAGGCGAACACTCGTTGTTCCGAGAAATACTCTTTATATCGACTTGCTTAGCTCAACTTTTAGTGGACACGACGTTCAGGGACGTTGGACACCTAATCAATGGGTGTGGAAACAATATTCAGTCAGGATATAAAAACATGCATAGGTTCATGCTACATACATATCTGCTTGATGGGACTTGATGATGTTGTGGAAGTAGAATAGATACTAACCATGAAAACGTTGCTTCCAACGAGGGAAAGACGGATGAAAGCTACTGTGTACATTCGTGGCATGGCATCACAGTCAGTTTAGACAAGTCAGATGGGGGCACTTCGAGATAGATGCTGGGTGGTCGGCTGCCATTTCTTTGCTTATTATTTGCATTTCCGTTGGTGGCTCCTTTTGTCTCCTTACCCGCTCCCTTGTTTTGGCTCTCTTCTGTGGAGACGGTTATTCTTGGTTGCTGGTTGACGCCGTCTCCTCTGCAACCATCATCCAGAGACATGCCATTTCCAAGTGTCAAGTTGTAAAGAATCGCTTCAAGTGTTCCACTGTGGTCTAGGTCTTTCTTTCGAATACAATTTATTCTTTGGTCTTCGGCAGCCATCATAATTAAATTCGTGTCTTGCACAGGACAAAAGGCACTTTTCACGGAAGAAAGTGTGGGAAAAGGGTTGCTCCTTTTTGAGAATCGATTTATATTTCTAGATGATGATCTCTTTTATGTCCGTACAAGGATCGATGAGGTTGTCACGCCTGACAAAAGCTGATTGATGAGCTCTCAGGTCTCTTGCTGGTGTTGATTAGGTGACTGTAGGGGAGCAAGGGCGAAATGGCCTTCTGCTTTGTCACCACAGTTTACCAAAGAAATGCTGACAGTTTGTGGACTTAAAATGTTTTGATTATTTCTCACAACGCACTTGTATGAATATGATGTGCTAACCTCGGGCTGGAAAGCTTCTTCTAGCAATTTTGGTATTCTGTAGAATATTTGCTCGTGGCTTTTCCCGTTATGAGAAAATGCTCCTCGTCTTTTTGTTTCCGCTCCTTGCCGTACTTCTGGAAATCCTTTGAAACTTTCAAAGGGACAAAAGTTATTCCACGGGTAATGTTGGATGATCGCGTTTGTTCCTGTTTGAATGAGATGTTGATGACTAGCGGTAGCGTGATTACAATATTGGCAATGACTATGACAGTTGTCAGTACTATTGTTTCCGATAAAACAGTATTTCACTCGTCGATTTGGCTCCTGTATTTGCGGGAGATTGACGAAATGCTTATTGTACAATTTGGAGGATTTGCCTTGCACTGACAACGTCCCAGGAAAGTAGGACAGTGAAATGTGGCGACCAGTAGTTCCTCTGCTAACAACACTCCTTGTAGACTTCTTGTTCTGGACTGTGCCTCCGTCTAATTGGAAATGCAACTGTTGACTGTTCTCAGCAGTAACGACTGACGGTTCTTTCATAAAAGGTTGCTCTAGGAGTTTCGATGCGTCCATCGCTATTCGGACGACTAATATTGTGGGAAGGAATTCATTAGCAAACGAAATAGGAGGGAGTGTAATAATAATACGTATGTATGTACATATGCGATGGAGGAGTTACAGTTACAACATTTTCCCCTACACACATTTTCTAAGTAATATAATATGACCATATCAGAGAGAGAGAATATAAATAGTTCATTTCGTGAGTCGAATAGCTCTTCTACGTAGACCCATACAAAATTTTCATATGACGTCAATTGACTTTTGTTCTACGTATTTATTTAACCGTATGTGTTGGAAACCACGAGCATTTTGGGGCATTCACAGTGTATGCAGGTGTGTAAAAGACGAAATTTACTGAGTCACTGAGTAGTTTTGATGCTGCAGCATGTCTAATAGAAGTTTGCATTTTGGTAGCTGCACAAGTGCTATGGAGGTTTGACGCTAAAGTGGATAAATACAAACAAGCTTACGTTGGCAATGTTGGCATTCACACTACTAGAAATGTGTTTTTGCTACGGAATGTGACTTCTTCAGTCCAAAAATGAGCCGAACTAACGCAATAGATTGCCTTATTACACGGAACATTATCATTTATATTCATTTTTGATGATGATGATTCAGTTTTGCATTATGAATCACAGCAGCACCAGCACTGCTGAGCAGGTTGAGGAGAAGCATAATCTTTCTTCGTGGATGTTTTGGCAAACGTAACAAAAAAACTACTGTCGGTGGCGTTAGCTAAAAGCAATTCATACTTTATCTCTAAATGTGGAAACACAACTCGCCCTTTTCCCATTACTACTTTCAGAAGGTTACACATGATAAGGCTGATGATAAGAATTAGAGAGTTCGAGAATCACTATTTAGTAATTTCTGTGAAATTCAGTATTTATTACCGAAGAATTTCCTCACCAGAGATAAACGTTCCACTTTGCCCCATTCTTCAATCCGACTCCAAATTCGAGATTTTACGGTGACGAATCCATTTTCTCTGCGGAAACTTTTTTCTTATTAAAATATATATTTGAATAAATGCATACTAAATGCATTAGACAAGCAAAGCATTGTTCCAACATAATATGCAACACAACAAGCTCATTACGACAAAAAATTATTGGCTCTGAAACGTTTCTTTACAGTTCTTACGTAGTCGCGAATTCTTACGTTCACGTTCACAAACGGTGCGAATCCAATAGAACTTTTTTTATTTTTCAAGCTATTTGTTCCATCCTAAGTTGACAATATGATTTTGTTTCACGGCTGTATGCATAATATTAATCAGGTTTTTGACGCACGTTCTGTTGACTCAGCACAGAAACTACACGTTGAATTCATGCGAAGGGTGGATGATCAAGATCGGAGATTTGGTATCACCAACAACGATTAGATTTCACTTTGATATGATCATGATGATGCAGCGATGCGATGCGATCGCGATATATACGATGCTTCTTTTAGAAAGATGATGACGACGATGATGCAAATCAGAGACAGACACAATGAATTTATTTGGTAAGAACGCATAAAATTTGCGAAATAAGTAACGCCATAGATAGTTTTACAGGGAAAATAAATCTCGTCACAAATACAATCAATCGGGGCGTGGGACTTTTTTACGATAAAAATCGACACGGATTTTCAATATTGGTATTGGGACATCCACGTTGTTTCGTTACGCAAACTGCAAGGCAATGTAATCGCCTTTTCCACATTTAATGTGATTAGGAGATACGGCGGTAAAATAAGTGTATTATTAACCCTGAGTAAAAGGAGGACAGAACACGTCACGGCCCGTCCGTCCGTTGCGACGTCAAAAAAATGAATAAAACTACCTAAGAATAGAGCGGGCTCATCAAAGTTATGGATAGGTTTCGGGTTGACACGACAGTAACTACTAAAGTACTACTACGCCTTTGAAGTATCAATAATCTCATTATTATCCCCAAAAAATAATACCGTTGCTGTAACATGGTTGACTCAACCAAACGACCTGGCCGTCGTTATATGGAATAAAATCCATTTGCTTTAGTGGGTCCCAGTCCCAGTCCTGATTTTTACATGGTGGCATAGTTTATTTTTTCGCCTTTGTTCGCATTTTGGTGTTTTTTTTGTAACACTACTTTCGCCACAAGACATGCGTTTCTATCAAAAATGGAGTTGGTATTATCTTTATTGCCCGAGATTAATTTTTTTGATGTTAAATCAGTGTGTATTACAGGGTAGGTAGTAGCGGAGTAGGTACGCGAAGAAGGGTGTTGTTCCTTTTTTGGCAAATGGAACTTGTTAGATTCTCAGGAGAGGAAGTGGGCGCCGCTGTCTTCTGGCTTTGTTATGCTTATGTTATGAGAATGGAAACTTATGATAATATTATTAAATAAATAGGAACTACGCTATATACTTAATGAAGCCTTGAGCGGCCTAGAGTAAGAAGGCGGTTAGAAAATGGAAAAGTATTCGTCACCTGGTACTGGTACTGTACCATTAAGACTTTAGTCGGCAAATGGGTTTTGCTCCGGAAATTAGATACATTTTATTTGCATTAAGGTGCATAAACCATTTCATTGTATTTTTCGGTTGAGTAAACATTTCTTCGAGATGGCGAGAGTACAAAGAACATTAAGTGTGTAGCAGCAAGTCTATTATGTAGTATTTCGTTTCTTTATGGAGACAAACCTGCTTTTTGAGCAGTTTTACAACCCGAGCGTTGGCCAACTACCGAAATGTAAAACAGCGACTCACTTTATTTGGATTTTAGTTGCCTTCCTGCTTGTTAATAAAGGACTGTTGCGTTTTAATGCCTCTCGTGTGCCGCTTTTTTCCTCAGAAAATTTTATTTTTTCCCTCTGCCTAACTAAGTATGAGGTATAAAGGGAACTTTTAAGTCCCTTTTCTGCTCAACATGAGGATTCCGCCTGGCACGGAAGTTGCTTTTTTCTTTGTTCATGCCTCTGATTTAATTTTGTGATGGCGAGGCGATAGTGATGATGATGTAGGAACTAGGAACATCGTGTAGCTTTTTGAGTCACTCAGCAAGCGACCATCTCGTACAATAAAGTAATGTACACTTAACTGGAAACAATCGAGTCCAGACGGATAAGCAATCCAGTTCGCTTGAATAAAATAAGAGGATAGATAAAGGTGCTCCAGTAGGAGTAACATAATAAGGGAATTTTGACAGCTGCTTTTTCAAGCTTGTTTTCAGGGATGTCTTGTGTGAATCCATTTTAATTACGAAAGGTCCCCCAGAAAGAATAAAAAGCTTTAATCTTGAATACAGTATGTATCTATGTGTGTATATCTTTGGAACACTATGATATAAAAAATGAGAGGAAAGGATGAAAAGGCTTTCTCTTCCTCTATGATATGAAAACATTTAGTGTTTCTCACGCCTTCTGTAAATGCTCACATGCCCCTATCGTGCAGCTTTAATTAGTGATATGGAAAAGCCCCAGTGATTTGGAAAAGATAATGGAAACTTACTTATATCATGTTGAGCCTAAATCTCACAAAGGAACTGCAGAAAAATTCGCTACTACATACACACTCAATACTTACTACTCTGTCAATGCTGTGGTGTTAATTGCAGATTCTGCCAAATAATCCCGCTGCTAGACGGGCTTTTGTTCAATCTGGTGGACTACGTAAAGTTCAGGAATTGATTGCCAGTGATGCGACAGCCGAGGATGCTTTACTTCGGGAACACGTCATGCTGTAAGTGAAACTATTTTAATGCGAATCTTTTTTGTTCGCAATAACAATGGATATTGGTATTGTCCGTGTTCCATAGTCCCACGACTGATTGTTCTTAAACCGTAACGAATAAAGAATGTTTTTCTTGTGGGGTAAAGTAAGACTGGCTGTAGTCCGGTTGTTGATGAAAATAAACTTTTCCAATTTAAGCGAATGCATCTAATCCTTCTAGAATCAACGCCTGCTTTCCCTCTGATATCATCAACTACTTCTCACCGGATTACCCACAAACTCTACTTGATCGCGTGGAACAGTTCCAGCCTTCCTTGAACATTGACCCGTCGATGTGGACAGATCGACTTTTCTCGGATACAAAAATCCCTTCTGAAATCAAAGACGAAATCATGGCACTTCAAAAGACGCAAGACGAAACAGCTCCTGCTGGAGACAACGCTAGTGATAAGGGGAAACGATTGAGTAATGCTTCCGGAAGTGAGAAGAAGAAGTCAGTAAATGAGGCAAAGAGAGAAACTTAAAAACACAAGGAAAAATTAAAAATGTATGGCGATAAAAATTAACTTTATTTGTCACTGTAAAATCTGTTTTCATCTTTGTATTGTGTACCTATATAGAATCAATAATAGTAATAATATTTACCGGATTTTTATACAATAATTTAGCTATTATATATTACGTGTGCTATCGTTAAAAGCTATACTAAAAGGCAAGCGAGGAAGGCTGTAAATATTTGGATAATTTCTTTTGCAATACCGTTTTGATTTTACTTTAATATTTTACTATAACAGTGCAGTGATATGTTTAATCTCAGTGGAATATGGATTCAAAATCAACAAGAAGCGCTTCAATCACATAATTCTGCTGCATTAGGTCCAGCGCCATATTTTTCGACTCTATAGCAGGCCACATTAATGTTGGACCAAAGACTATAGCAAGGTTAGGAATCATCATGCGGTTGTACTCGGCATACTCTGCAACTTTTAAAAGATGGCGAAGTAAGGCTTGTAACGTATCCCTATTTGGCTTGGCTAAATTCTTGACGATATCACGAAATTTGGAAACTTTGTCCTTTTTGTTTGAATCTGAAATGGGAAAATACAAGACATGTACAATAGATAAAATCTTAATTTATTTAATCTTGAAGGAAAGTGATCTTTGTAATTAAAGCTAGGCAGCTTACTAATTGCTTCAAACGATTTTTCAAACAAGTCGTACGAAATCAACGGCTCTCTCATTTCCCTGAAGAAAAGTTTCAAGGACCCGGCCAAAACATGAACGTCTTCTTCTTGGTAAAGGCACTGGAAATTGATTTGGTCAACCTGTATGCCCATAAGCATAAACAATCAAAATATTGCTGCAGAACTTTTCAAGTATTAAGTATTTAACTAAGTTGGATTTCTCAAGATTTCATCTCTAACAAACCTGCAGTCTTATCTTCTGAACCTGGCTCAAATTCCCTGATGCCCGATAAATTCCATCAGTTTTCAGATTCTCCTCTTTTTGTTCAATGGCTAAAATGCATTCTTCCACAAACCGAGGAACGGTTCTATTTTCCAACGAGCAAAGTTTTTCCAGAGAGCAACCAAAGACCGGCTCATCTACAGTAAATGAGAAGAAGAGATGCATTTAAATGGAGAATACGGCAGCCCAATCTTATGTGAGTGCATAAAACAGCTTATTATTTCTCGGCTTCGAGTGTTCTTAATGTATACTGATGCCCCAGTTTCCTTTCTCAGAGAAAACTTTTGCAAAGAGTACACTTAACGTGGTAAAAGTGTACATTCATTCACAGTAGAAAGAGCGAACGATGCTGCTGGTTGGTTGGTTGGGAAATATTTATCTACGGACGGATTTAGAAATGCCTCTTCACTAACCCTTATAAATTCCTTTCTTCACTAATGATTCCCTTGGAGGTCTCCTGCTGAAAAATTTCTTCAAGTTTGCAGCAAGTTTTTTCCTGTCGGCTCCCATGTCATCTCCTGACGGGGTTATTTTTACTGTTTATGGAAAAGTTAAACAAACGTATATAAGTTGTGGACTCCAAATAGAAAGTATAAAAGTGAGTTTCGTAAAAGGAAACAAGAAGAGGTCGATTCATGTCTACATCCATCGGGAATTCTACTTTCACTCACTTTTGGTAGACTTGTTCCGATAGAGTCGAGAAGAAATTTTTCTTTCGCCAATCGGAGGATCTAACAAAGTTTCTGGACACTCGGTAGTTCTGAGTCTCATGGATATGTCCAACGGCTAAAGTGGGAATCAATCATATATAATAAAAACCAAAATTGTGTTCAGTTTGAGTAACATTGTTAACAATCCTTCAGAAAAAACGGATCTTTCTCTCTGAACGGCGATAACTTACCAGATAGCTTTCCAAAATTCGTTTTATGTCCTCAAACCATTCCACAGCGACACTCTTGTCCTCTGACTGAAATAGCATTTGAAGATCAGTCCTCGTATTGAGTTGGAATACATTTTTTCTGCTTGATTTTTCTTCTGTCCATTCCACCGTAGATCCATTCAGCTCTATCTCCAGCTCACTCTTGTGTGCCTGAGAAAATAAAGTAAATTTTGCATCAAGGAAGCAGAACGTGAGTAAAATTCGATTGTAAAAAAGGAGAGGGAATGATTATTTTTTTCTTTGTAAAAACTCTTTGTAGTATGGCGAATACTTTATTATTTTCCAAAGCTTTGTTAAAGTTAAACTTAATTTCGTTCTTACAAACTCAAACTCCATCTCTTGAAATTTCATTTTCGAGAGAGGGATAAAGGAGAAAAGCTGAGGAAGAAAAAAAACTACGAATTAGGACACCAAGTGCCAAAATCACAATTCAACTTACCGTAAATGATTTTTGATCTTTGAATAGGCTTAGATGAGACTCAGTCAGCACCGCGTAGACAACGCCCCAGTTTTTTCTTACTTTCTTTCCTCCTTTAGCAAAATCAAAGAGTTTTCAGTTAAGTTTTATCCAAATAAGATTTCAAGATTTTATTTAACAAAAATATTTACCTTCCGTAATTTTTGTTCGCCCTAGCAGACCATCTTTAATGATACTATTCCCATGCCCTGTATGCCAAATGGATGAGTTAGGTTGACGGGGCAGGCTATTGGACTGGGAGAAGGCACTGAGTTTTTCTCCAGCACTTCATTTTACGACATCAAAATTGATTTTATTCATCATTCCACTACAAAGTAGGAGGAAATGAAAAAGTTCTCAGGTTTTCGCTTACCGATAATCCGGAAGGAATAATGACTTTGATTTCACTCCACGATCTATCGCATCTCCTGCCGAGTGTCTCTTCTTCACAGTACCAACGCTATTCAATAGCTCCTCCGAATTCGATGCGGAATTACAAGTTGAATTTATTTCCTCTGCTTTCGATCCGGAATCTTTTTGATGCTTCGCTGAAGAATCCTAATGAAACGGACACCAAAGGCAAAAATAAATAGAGCATAGCGAGCAACACTCTCAAGACTGACATAACATTTTGAAATACTGAAAACACGTTACATAATATTGCATCGTGGGACATACATACATATTACATGTTGGCTCCAAAATGAATGTCTTATATATTTTATTTCACATAATTTACCTGAGCATTACTCGATGAGGCAGCTTGTATTTCCGGGAGGAACCAAGATGACTGAGAGCTGTTCTCCTCGTAGAAATAAATCTTACCCTGAGGATCCGTGGAAGTAAACCACTGCAATCAACATAGGATAAGATAGAAACATTACACGATACAAAATATTTAGGTAAATTTAAGCCGACTTAACATAAGTACAATTTTCTCATATCTCGACACAATCCTACCCATGAGTAATCAAAGAAATCAGATTTTCTCACACGACTACAAAATTCTCTAATCAGTCCAACCGTTCATTTGATCAAAACGTCACTAACCGTATTATTCTGCTCATCCAGTTCACATTTCAATCTTAACAGACTTGATTGCGACGCGTAGCTATCGAATCCTGTCTCTTTCAGGATTTCTTCGAGAAGCTTTGCACTATCCGAAGCAATATCATCTTCCTCCACATTAGCACTAACATTCGACATGCCCCTTAAACCTAGCTCAAAGGACCGTGTTCTCTTCTGTGACCAAGAAAAAAGACAAGAAATCAACTGATCTTCTAGAACATTTCAACTTCCTTACATAGGCTCTGTAAAACGAATCTTATGTCACAAGAGTTTGCGTAACAAGTATAAGTCTTTAAAGTTTCTTTCAAATAAATAAGATGCGATGAAAACTAAAAACTGCATGTAAACCTTCAAGTAGCCATTTCTGTTCGTTGTCACCCTTTTCCAGATTCTTTCACTAAATCAAGTAAATCAAAAAAGTGGAAAGAATCTGTTGGAGAGTCCAAAACTACTTTATTTCTTCCCCGACGCGCCCTTCGCTTCACAAGTCCACGATGGCGAGGCAGCCTGACCACTGTGACTAGACTGAAAAAAGTTTATGGTCAACTTGGCAATATTTCTCTCGCTAAAAAACTACTCCTTTTCAGAGAAAAAGAAACAAATTGAGCCTATGCTTGCTTGCGGGGATGAAAGTAAAGATGAAATGGTATAATCTGCTCAATTAACCCTGATTGCTACTTCCTCCCCTCCCCATTAGCATGGAACATACTTTTCAATAAACTTATCCCAGCAATAAAACTAAAACCCCAAGTCAATGGAGCTTATAATGTCCGTTCATAGGGAATGTGATACTACTGACGCACGTACATACGTACCACTTTCATTTGCTCTTGAGCTATGTATGTGTGATCTGTATCAATAATCACCCCCAATTTTATGCGGTCGCATAGTTTAGATGTGATGATGATGCAGAACAAAGTAAAACAGCGTCTTTATTTTCCCGTTCTATAGGCTATAGTAAAGGAATTTTATGAAGAGAGAGGCATTCCACCTAGCACACCGGTTCTACTTGAAGGACTCGAGTGGACTAACCTTCGACTTTGGAGCGACGGATTTGATTAGCTGAGCTACTCCTGGAAGGTCAGTCTCAGACACCGACCTCCTAATGGAGGGCACAATGGCTATTGTAGATCTATTTCTTCGGTCAACCATGTCAATGCTATCGGATTCGTTCGATAAGATAAAGGTACATAGAAAATAAAAATAAGGAGGATTGCAAAAACTTTCCCCGTTTTCGTATAGTAATTATCATGCCCAATTTTTTGATCAATGAATGGAATCAAATGGCAAACAAGGAAAAATCCACATCCTCAACTTGCGGTTTTTCTGGGCAGCGTATTGACGTAGCAGAGAGGAGAGGTTGACTTTTCCAGTTAAGCATATCGTGGCTGAATGCATGTATATAAGGGATACAACTATGCGTGCCCTGACTTGCAATTAGGTAAATATCTCGAGAATTTCTGCAGCACAAGCAACAAAAAACAATATTCTCTTTTTTTAGCAATTTTCGGGTTTGCGGTAAACATGCCATAAGTACGTGTGGTATAAGCATAGTTTGAGTTGCATAAAGTACGCTTTGGTCATTATCCTTTATGAACCGACAACAATTGAACAATTTCCCAATAATCACAGAACAGGCGAAGTAAATACGAAGTGTGAATTGTGATTCGAGATATGAGCTACCACTAGGTGCTTATTTTTTAGCCTTCGTGGAATTAAGTCATTAATGAAATGAAAAAATTAGGGACTCTTCATACCTTAGCACCTGTAACTTTGTGTACATAGTACAACTGTTGTATACTCTCATCCCAGCACTCCTCCCATCCCTCGGGGATCGGTATTGAGCTGCTAAGATTGGCAAAGCTGAATTCGGACGGTGCGTCATCATCATGATGGAAGTACGCATGAGAGCTATCCAAATTTTCTTGAGAGTCGAAGACACTACTTGAACTACCATGAGTTCCACTATTGTTCTGTGATGATGATTTTCCCACAGCGTTGATATCATCAGTCGAGATGGCTGCCACTGACTTTCTCGAGGAACCGACCGAAGATGGAATTTGGTTTTGGAGAATATCTGGTTTGGCTAAGCCTCCCACCACCACATTAGAACTATTTATACTATTGGCATCCACCGCGTTGTTGATTTCCTCGTACAGATTGTCCAACGAGTTTTCTATGGACGAGCCAATTGTTGACGCTCCACTTCTCCCTGATGCTAGACATTCATCACTCCTCCGATTGGATGAGCTTCGTGGAGGCTTCCAACTCGCTTTCCTCTCGTCTGCATTGTAGTAAAAATAGCGGCCTCTCTCCGGACTGAAATACTCGGCCCAGTTATCAGCCAGTAATCGAATAGGTGGTCCTTTCGGGACGGGAATATTTACGCCATCCCGTATTCCTCCACTATCTAGTGATCCATCACTGCTATCTTTGGACTTCATCTGAGAATCCGCCTGTTTTCACAAAAAACATAGGGAAATTAATGACACAGCTCCCAAAACAAAATTTAAAAAACGCCTCTTCAATTATACTTGAAAAATTAAATATTTGGTCTATGAGCCATGAACATTAAAAAAAATACATATATCTATATGTATTATTTAATAAAAACTGTAGATTTCTTTCTGACAATATGACACCTTCAAATCCCCGATGTATTTAACTTGCACTATCATCATAACATAGATAACACCACAAAAGTAACAAATATTTTTGCATTGGAACAAATTAAATGTCTTTCACGAACACCATGTGGGGGATGAATGTATGTCAGTCATCATCACGATGATACAGTCCGCTTCAGAAACCTATACAAATGTGTGTGAAGAGAGAAGATGGAAACTGAAAGTTACGTAATCCGCAATCCTGTCAAAACTTCGAAAAAAAGGGATCGAATTCCCATTTTCCATTAGACACTCTTCATAAATTCAACAGCGATCGACTGAGTCTATTGGTTCAACGAAAGCTATTTTTTGCTGAACAAATTTTTTTCGACATCATCACACAAGTGATCGCATGCATATTTGGAAATTACACAGTGAAATTATGGCACCAAAACAATTTTTATCACATATCTGACTCATGATTTGATCAATTCAGCTAGATCTTTTTTATGCCTTGTGCATGCAAAAAATGAAAGGAACGTTCGGCACATAAAACATGAAGCCATACACTTGTTACTTTTTTCTCTAAATTTTAAATCAAGCTATCTTTCTTGTTTATAAATAGTGGTTATTCGAATATATGTCATAAAAAAGTGAATTTAATAGCGATACTTTAAATGCGTTCATGGAAGATTTTTCATATGCAAACATGAAAGTCAGTAGCTGCTTAAAATCGAAAGTGGTCTTGTATAATAATTTTTATCAACATCATATGCGCTAGAAATGATAGAGCTGTATGCATCGATGGTAGTACTTTTAGTAGGCGTTTGTTAGCTTCATCGTCGTAAAAATATATTTGGACATTCTTTTCACATTTAGTAATCATTTTTTCGCTAATTCGGGATGTTACCCTTCAATCGTGATTCGGAATATATTATCCCATGCCTTAAGTAATTTATTCAGCATGTAACACGAGGAGACTGGTGGAATTTTTTTGAGTTTAGACACTGAGTTAATTTTATGCATAGCATTTTGTATAGTTTACAAAAACCATTAAGCCTTATTAATATTTGGTTGATTAGGTTCTATATGCTTATGCTGTCGAAAATTAATTTGCCATTATGCATGCTTATTAAAGAGAACTGAATTGATGACGGCATCAAATAAGTGTTATGTTTACTTTGGCAGTTGAAACAAAATACGTTCATGGCATTCATTCTGACCAGAAATGTTCGTATAAGGTAAATTTTATAACAGGGTATCAATATTAAATCAGGATCAACATTTACATTACAAATACTTAGTTTGATTATATTCAAAATCTCAGTCAATATATTCACGTTGCATGGGCAATACTGGTATACTACTTGGCAGGACGAAAAATATTTGGCTCTGTGTTTGATCTGTNGATCAACATTTACATTACAAATACTTAGTTTGATTATATTCAAAATCTCAGTCAATATATTCACGTTGCATGGGCAATACTGGTATACTACTTGGCAGGACGAAAAATATTTGGCTCTGTGTTTGATCTGTTCATGATATTGATGACCTTTCCCATAGTATTTTTACCACACCCGTCATTATAATTAATTTGTGTTATGCATTGCATTGAGCGAGTATTGACAAATAAAAATACCATCATTTAATCCAAGACTCAGGAGAATCGCTATAATGCGCCGTCATGCACTTGTCGCCTTACATATTTAAAACAAAACACTCTGATTTGGTAGCACATACTAAAGAAATCCGCGGCAGCTTTTCAACTAAATTAGGCACAAAAACGTTACATGACACTTATGATGATGGCATGCGCATTGTTAGAATGCTTATGCAAGTACATACGTACTATTGTACCACTTTCCTCCGGTAATAAGTCATTAGCAATTTAAAAAGAATATTCGAAGGATTACGGTCACTCGCAGCAATTTATCTACTACTTGTGTGGCAACTAAAGTAGCTACTACACATATTTCAAAAGCCACGAAATGAAGCTCTATCTATCTATGATGACATGAAATGTGAAGCAACAAAGTGGCCAGCTATGCTATGACCATTCTGAGAAAATAGATACCGTCAATTACGCAAGAAAAAAAATTCATAAAAAATGTGATGGTATATAGCGCACCTAAGATAAGCATAAAACTTCTTATTATTGCCTCAAGATCTGAAAATCAGTAAAAATATGAACATGCAAGGAAGAATAGAATATTTGCTCAACGCAATACATATAATTATAGTGACATGCCATGTCGTACTGCATGTTCGCAGTTTTATTCACAACTTACTTTGCTGAGCGTTGAGCTGGCGTCCGTCGCCTGATGGGAATGCGATGAGAGGGACTGTGAGCGTTCTTTGACAGTACTCAGACTACTCTTCTGTTCATTTGTAGGACTTCCCTTTTCCTCATTATTGTTATCAGGGAAATTGGGATTGCGAAAACTGAGGCACTTGTTGAATGCATGGAATTTGGCATCACAGCTTCCTCCACTACTGCTCCCGCTGCCTCTACAGCTACCTTGTTTTCCACAAGAGGAATTACTCTCATTATTTGGCTGATTAGTGGGGGATGACGGTTCATCATCATTCCTCGCTTGTTTCTGAGAGATTGGCCTGAAACTATTGCTGGCTGATAATGAAGTGAGATCTACAACAGACTCTGAAGTTAAACCAGGGAACACAATCTGCTTTGACAATTCCTCCAAACTAGCTGACCAATTTTTCAGTCTTAAGGACGAGCCGGAGCCAGATTTTCTCTCGTGATGATGATGATGATTACTGTGAGATTTTTCTTTGGTGACAACTCGGTGACTTGCTCTTGATCCCTCATTTCTACTGCTAATACTTGATTTACTTTTGCTAGGAACTGCGGGCTTTGATTTCGACTCTTTCAGTCTCTCAAAAGTACTGAAAATAGATTTCCTCGTCTTGCTCGTACTACTCACTATCTCACTGTTTGCACTGTCCACCGAGGAAGTGGATTTTTGAATCTCTGGCTTCTTACTACTTCGCCCCCCTCCGGATCGTATGTCAGTGTCATCCTTAGCCTCCTTTTCATCCAAAATGATGACGTATTGTGCGGGTACGAAGAATGCCTTGTTTACCCCGGGCCTCATACATTTCCACCAGTGCTGATTAGTCCTCTGAAGGAGATAAAGCTTCTCGCCCTGCTTCACAGCGATTTTTCTCGTTTTGTAGTCGTACTCATAGTCGAACGCGACGCGGACCAAGGGTAAATTCTCTGGAACTGATGGCAGCAAAGATGAGGAGGACGGAAGGGTGGCTGTTGTAGCTGAACTCATTGCAGCTGTCATGATGTGTTATGAAGCTGTGAAATATTATCAGTTGCAGATTACTAACTACGTTACGTTTTAGGACATTGTCCCGAAACAAGCTGCTACTGCTGTGTCACGCATCTACACCAGCTATGCTAGAACTATCACCACCATCAAAACCATTGCAGAAAGTGCAAATGATCATCCTCGCAACCGACGACCACGTGTCATTGTCATATTGCGAAAACATGCAGAGTAAACTTAATTTTCAAACTTTATAGACTCTCTGGTCTGGTTTTGTGTGCGTGAAAACTTCTACGCAAGAAAAGGCATTTCACTCTCACTCAATTCACGCCTCACTTCCAGCAGACATTTTTATAGCAGCACTCTTGTGTTATTTTTAGCATCACAAAAAAAGTATGCATAAGTAGTAATAAGTTTTAGTTCTTCTTCCGCTTTGTTTCACTAATGAGCTAAAAGCAGATGATGATAACTAATGAACCTTGTTGAACTGGCGGTGGTAGTGTTGTTTAAGGCACAGAGAATCTCCACGCACCAGATAATAATACTACAGCGTAGTAGTTGTATACACGAAAATGGCGGTAGACGAATGTTGATTGTCCTTTGAACTGTTGCCAAACCAAAAATGTGTCCATTAAAACTGCTCGGTTAATACTGCAAAAAAGCCGAATCACTTGTTTTGAGACAAAAACACCTCCGCCGGTTGATCGGGCTCGGCTGTCTGCTTGGAATTTTTATGATGATGGCACAACACTTAATTAGCGATTTGTTCATTTAAATAAAAACTTTCGTTTCCGGTGATAAAAGCTCATTTGCCTCTCTAGCACCTGCATTTTCGAATGTAGCAGAGTCGTGTAAGACACATTTTATATTTGAAAGGAAATTAAACTCGATAACATTCACATAAATATGTATGTATCTTCCATCCCAATTTTCGAGTTTTAATGGAGATAAAAAATCATTACATGCACAAGATTATTATTCATTGTTCTCGTATCACAAATACTTTGTATATCACCAGCATACAGTTTATGCCCTTCGGGAATGCGTTTGTCATCGTATCGCGCTTTGGAACTTTTACGCGATATTTTAGAGAGAGTTCTCACATTTTAAAAAAATCCAATTCGGTCGTTTCAGAAGCAGAAAAAGGGATTGGGACTGGGACGGCAAGAATAGAATGGATTGGCTCCACTTCCACGTGAAAAGTTCTATTTTTGTTCCTCGTCCTGTAGAATAACAAACAATTGATCCAATTATCATAATTTCACGAATGATTGCGCTAATATCTAGCTCTAGACACATTTATGTACTTATTGCAGTAGCCAAATCCTATCCCTATTTCTGAGATCCATTAGCGGTGCTAGTATTTACCTTTCAACTAAATGAATCGAGGAAATGATTTAATCTAAGTCCAAAGCCAATCGGTATTGACATTGGCCACGGGAATTGTGAAATTATGATCTCTTATTTTCTCAACTGTTTTTAGACCTTCTCTCAAGGATAACATGAAAACAATGAGCAAAAAACCACTTGTTCGATATATGCACTATTTTCATACTCCAATACAAGTAGGTAGGTACTTTCAATTTCATCAAGAATTGTAGCGCATTTATGTTAGAGGAACATTTATTTCATGTTTTTACTGCGTAAAGTAAAGCAAGGAAAGGATGCGATGAAAGAAAAATTATATTGTTTTGCTAGTTTCCTTTGTTTCACGCTAGTCAGTTTAATCGGTCGACTGCTACAAAACAGCAACTACATCGCCCCAGCATCATTATCATTTAATTTTCAGTGCACTTCAACTTACAATTTCATCAGCTATACTTAGCAGGCGTGACTGACCTTGATTAAAATCCAAAAGAAACTTACTTACTTAGCTGCACTTTTAATAATACTACATTAAGTACATACATAAGCATACATACTTCATACTACTTTTAGGATTCATCGTTGTTACTGATAAAACGCTTGTAAGACTTGTAATTCAAACCCTAGATGATATGCTTTTAAAATTTTGAATGTTGTCGAGCAAGTTTAAAATAATAATCCGACATTAAGTAAGATGATCAGCTAGTTAATGGAGGTTTAAACTAAATTCATTCAACAATACAATATAGGCAGAGGAATAAGGGGCGCCACACCGTTATGATTTAAATGCAAACCTTGAAAATCAACTGAAGGGATGATTATTACCATTAATAATGTAAAATTTCAAATGTATTAGATGCAATTGCAATATTACAACTCTGCTCTTTGCTAACAATTCTGGTCGTGGTCAGCTAGAAAAACTTGTTGAAATGGGCTTTGAACGCGTTTAGCGTTTCACATATGTAATGAATTAAAAATATCACGAGTCATAAGCAGTAGGAATGAACTCGTTATTTTACAAATTAAGGCTAGCTGAAGGAAGATAACGTATGTATGCATGTATGTAATGTATGTATGTAAATCATTACTTGTGTTACATACAAATAACATGTACATCAGTCAACCCAGAACACTTTTTTATTGCTTTGCTCCATTAATTAGTCATCGTGCTAACTACTATGTACGCACTAGGAGGATTCAATTTTTAAATGCTTTGTCGAGAGTAGTGACAGCAGCTGAACAATTAATTTGAAAATTACGTGCGACGAGGACGAATGACTTATGATTAATTAAAAGAGTTTAAGATTTAACAGACATTCTCATAAAAATCAAAACAGCATGTGTAAAAATCAACTTAATTTTTACATACTCATTAAATAACTGTCTAATCGATTGATTTATGCAAATGCAAGTCAAATGCAGGGTCAACACATGATGACATTCATAGGTCAAGGTTCAATAAGTTTTTTACGATGACGTTTTCTGCTCAATCAATTAAAACCCAGAACCAGAAGCCAGAAACTTCATAGAATTTTGTTAATCATTCAGTGTGATCAGTCCTTCATTCAGAAATTCTACTGATCAATCGACAATGAATTTTATATGATCACTAATGAATTGATTTAACTTAACAACAAACATAAGCCTTAATTAAGGTACTTCCGCAGGATTATGAATTAACAAGTTCCTACAATTTTTTAAATGTAAAACTCTACAGTTGATTAGCTCACGAGACAAACTGTCACTCAACAAAATACACTGGAACTTCTAATTCTAATCATCAATCATGAATCATGACTGTTGTGACTTTCACACAAATGACCTGAGCAAAGTTAGATGATTTAGATTTGTCCAAGTAAGCAGCACGACAAATCTAAATTCCTACGAACTTTCTGTAAGTACATGATGATGACGAATCTGTCATCAAACTAATAAATCAAATCTTTTCGAAAGGCATGCCTTAAAAATAAAATATTTGAAAGCATTTCTTCGATTACTCACCAGTCGCAATGTCGCGAAACACTTAGTGGTTAGGCTTGATAAAATTTTTTTCTTAACGTTCTCAATTCAATTAATACTTGCTTTGTTTAGCACACTGCAAACTGCAAAATACCATAGCCAATTTACAATTTTTTTTCCGAGCCAAACAATCAACTGTTATAAACTTACACGAAAATTATGAACAGTGTACAAATGACAAGCCCCACATATTTCGATGATGATGATCATGATGATAATGAAGCTGATAATGACGGCATTTTGTGCACACCAACACTACATTTTCTTTACTTAATTCTAGCAAAATTGCTCAACCAAGTCAAGCAATCCTCTCTTGCACAACTCAAAACATATGGGAAAATTTTTGAAATGTTCCGAAACAATAAAATTCATATTTTAAATTCTGAAGGCAAAATTTAGAACAATGTGATATAGACAGTCCTAGACTACTTCAAAAGAAAGAAGAATAAAGTGTTCTCTTCTCCACATAACCAAACTTTACACAGCACATTTTTTGTAAATAAATATTTAGCGTGACAGTAAAAGCTCCAATAATCCAATAAAGAGGAAATTGCTTTAGAAGAAATAATACTAAATGGCTAAATGGTTAATGGCTCATTTTGGAATTGGAATTCACATTTCACATACCTGAGCTAAGCAGACGAAGAAGAAAATGCGACAGATGTAAATAGTAAGATGGTAAATCGAGAAAACATAAACACAAATAAAAATACTGAAGACTACAGATATTTTATTACCAAATTTTTT
>JAHZNI010000178.1:0-11935 GCA_027744415.1 Seira ritae
GCAAGGAAAAAGCAAAAAGGTGCTTTAAAGCAAAACAGCAAAAAAGATTTCGATAAAAGCGCATTTTTCCCAGCACTGCACGCAATGTTTTATTAGTTCCCAGTTTTACTCTTGAGTAAGTGTTGGTTTATAGTTTATATGGGTAATATGTATGTTTAAGATGTACGCATCTGAAGTTTCATGATCAAGTCAGGACTTTTCTGACAAGAAGCAGTAGGAAAGCTGAAAGAGAAAGGAGTGTGTGCAAAGAAGTAGGTAGATGCAAGCAAAGCACTAACGCACTATGTGTGCCAAGTTTTAGCTCAATATCTTATTCCTATCGAGCTAAATCTTGTTCAGCGACAGACGGACAGCATAGGCAAAAACATGAGAATCAATTCTGATTCTAAAAATTTTGTTGGGTTAACATTTGCATGATGTGTGGTGTGCCGTGTTCTTTTATGACGAGATCGGTGAGAAAATAATAGATTGTCTAAACTTCACATGTTTAAATGTTATTCTGTTAAATGTTCTAATAGTTTAAAACATTGGATTTCAAAACAATGCTTCAATTATAAATTTATTCGTCCGTTGATTCATGTAAATTTAAGGAAATTAAAATCCTGTAATTTTTCATGTGGCGTCAAATATTCAAATGCTTATGTATCTGGAACGGTATGAGCGGACAAGCTCAGGTTGCCAGCATTCGATTTCTTACGTTTCACAGAAGTTTCAGGCGATAAGTTTAATCGCTAGTTGCTTCAACTTTAAATTTTAAATTCTACATAATTCTAAATTTTTCATAAGTAGTGAAATATTATCTGTAAAACGCTTATATCTCTAAACTGGTATACGCTATAGAGCTCAGAATTTCGATTTCGTATGACTTAGCGAGTATTTTTAAGCATTAACAAATCATTTGTTTTCTGCTTAAAAATCTAAAAATTTCGATTTCTCCGGAAGGAGCTAAGATATTTTTAACGGGCTTAAAATTTTTGACCTCTGACCTCACGCGCTTTGTTACTTGATCTACATATAGCTTTAAGCTTGTATTGATTTCATGTTTTCAAGTCAAACCTTATGGAATTCCGAGCCATGTTCACATATCAAATATGAAAATATTTTACATACTTTCGATAAAAGATAATCTTACCATAGGGGTTTGCGTGTGCACATTGCGTAGAGGAGTAATTCATAAAAAGAGTTTCCACAAGTGTGGACTCAAATTTGTCCTCAAAGTCTCCAACTGCTCGAAGTATCTGGATTCTCGCTTTACTCTTACAAAGCATCAGTCCAACATTCGGCAAGATAGGGTAATTTTTTAATTTCCCCACCACGTGAATCCACACCTTTTCCCCTGCCGAGGGGAAAGCGTGTACGCTTTTCAGTACTGAGCTGGGCGATACGTCCCAAATATTTCCTTCCGACACTTGTAATGTAGGACCGTTTATAAACCGTGTTTTCTCCTTCGGATCCCATCTACTCAGATATGAGACGCGATTCACAGCGACCTCGTATGAATTATTTATTGTAATGTTGGCAAGAAGAAATACATCGTGGCTGATAAGAAAGAAATCATTTTTGAAAATCCTACCCGTGACCAAGGCAAACATGCACTTCGATGAAATTCTATTTCCTACAAGAACAAGTACAGTGGGATTGAAACTGCGAACATGTTGAAGGAAACCAGGTGGTCTCATAACATTGGGCTTGAAATATTCCAGCCCTGGGCCTAAAGGCAGTATTTGAATTTCGACTTTACATGCCCAAGGCTTCGTGTTGTATCTTATGCGACTTCGGTTTGTTAGGAACACGGGATAACCAAAATTAAAACACATAAAGGGACTTGAAAAATTTCGCAAAACAAGCGGCGTTGCATTTAAATCGAGATGTATTCTATTGTATGTGGTCACCACAACTAAACGACGTTCGTTCTCAAGAGTCGCTAAAAGTGGTTGAAGATTGAGGTTGTACATTCCCATTCATTGCAGTTCTCGGGATAGTGCTGTGCTTAAAAGCGTAAATGAAAATAATATATTTGCCATGTTAAGTTTATGGAAGTTTTTAAATACTTCTGGCTTAAAAGTTTACTTGGATTAATTTGACAGTGTTAAAGTTTAAAAGGATTTGCCACTTTTAGAGGAACGCCAGCGAATGATGAAATGTTTCCCAGATATTTTGAGAGTTACGTGGGCATCTTTCGCTTCCCATGGTTTCTCTTTTCGTAACAGTTTCACGCGGAGAACGGTGCCCCAATGTACATTGAAAACTCTGTTGAGTAATAATTTTCAAGGTACAGCAAAAGTTGAATTTAGCGATGTCCGCTTTTTAAAGTGTGTGGGAAATATGCGGCCCTTGCGTGTTATTATATCGAACTTTTGCCATTGTCTTAGAAATGGATGGAAACCATGGTTTTCATAAAAACTGGGTACATATACATATACCGCTGCATAAACTAATGCAGATATGATTCCATGACAGTCTGGCTACAAGCAACGCTGGCTACAACTTTAAAATTTTCATAAGGACCACGCTGGCAACACCCCTAAATTTTGATGAACCACGCTGGCAACAGCTATGGACACGCTGGCAACAAGAAACTTTGAAATTTTTTCCCTTTAAGTTTTGAAATTTCACACATGAAAAATAATGATACTGCATGGTTTCAATAATGATTTTATTTCACCCTCTCAGTGCTGTATTCGTTCACAGTAAGATGGGCTTTTTATCATTCAAATTAATTTCCTTAAAAGAACACACAGATCAAACAAATAACACTAATTAATACACTTATCTAAACTTAAAATTTTAAAGAAGTGTACATGTTTACAATCTAATTTGATGTTTTTCAGATTTTATTTCGCTTAAGTAGACTTGAGTCAATTTAAGTAAGACACAAAATGTGGTATTTTACGGTATTTTGCCTTTCGAAAAGTGAGTGCATGTCCCATATCTATCTGGTTTGAAATTTTCTATTTTCATTGCTAATTTCGCTATGGTTTTAAAAATCTCCATAATGGAGGACGAAATACTTGAATAGATTTCATGAAGGAATTGTTCCAACCCTCCACAAAAATTTGAAGTTCGTGGAAGCTTTTTCAGAACCCGATCATCAATGACGAAAGAAGCCATGGCTTCAGTGCAGATAAGTTTCACTAACCAAGACAGGGCTCGAATGCGACTAAAATTGTTTACATATATTTATTTATTTATTTCTCATACAACACCAGCACCCTGTCCTAGGTAGTTAAGCTGGTTGAATATAATATTACATTAATAAATTCGAATAAAATAAAATATGAGGTGAAGCAGTCAAAATATTTACAATTTTTATTTAAAACATAGTATATCGTCGATTTGTGTTTGACTGAAAGAAAGTTAGCGGTTGTTTTCTATACAGAAGAGAATAAAGGTTTCCCACACACGTACAGACATTAGGAAATTAATCCCGTCGTACTCATTCAAGGTAACGAAAATCTCTTCACGTTATTCCATACACGTATAGACTTTGGAATATTAGTTCCATCATACTTAATTCAAGGAAACGCTGGCATATAGAAAACAGACTGAAATACTTCTTTTGAAATATTTACAATTTTTATTTTAACATAGTATATCGTCGATTTGTGTTTGACTGAAAGAAAGTTAGCAGTTGTTTTCTATACAGAAGAGAATAAAGTTTTCCCATACACGTACAGACATTAGGAAATTAATCCCGTCGTACTCATTCAAGGCAACGAAAATCTCTTCACCTTATCCCATACACGTATAGACTTTGGAATATTAGTTCCATCATACTTAATTCAAGGAAACGCTGGCATATAGAAAACAGACTCAAATACTTCTTTTGCGTCATGGTTTAAATTTATGTAATTCGTTTGTTATATTGATTTAACAATTAGATATAGGAAAAATAAATGTATAGAAAATAGAATAGGCTTGTAGCATGTCATAATAGACGGAAAAGAAATAAAATATGTGTCTAAAAGGTTTCTGATACTATCTATTACATCGTCAATGCAGCTTAAGTCACAACCGCATTCCTTATTATGGTTTTTGTTCATTTCCTCGAGTAGGTAGGATTTGCAATGCTGCTTAAAGACTTTAAGCGAAGAAACGTCTTTCATATACTCTGGAATTTCACACCAGGCTTTGGTGATGATTTGTTGCATTGTTGTTTCAAATTGGTAGTTACCAGTGTGCAGCTTTATTCCACTTCTTGTATTTGTTTGGCATATGGCTTCAGAGATGACGTGGTTGTTAAATTGTGGGGGTAAGAGCTGATAGTAGGATTTGTAGGCTAGAGTCCAGATTTCAAATTTGTACATATGGGGAGGATCCAGCCATGAAACTGACAGCCATTTATCCTTATGGGGAATGCAAAAAAAATGTTCTTTTGAAAATTTCATTTCAAACTCATATCGCCAAGCCATATAATATGATGTAAGCCCTTCGAGTTCGTCAAATTACGAACACAACACAACAACTGAACTGAACTTGAGGAGCAAGGATCCATTTTTTATGTCGTATGTTCTCGTATAATTTCAAGGACTTGCATGGGAAAACAGCTTTTCATTTCATTCAGCATCTCGGGAAAAAATTCGGTGCTTTGGAAAATTTAATCCAAGAGAGTTTGAGTTGTTTAGTAATGTTTAGTTGGTCTTGGTACTTCACTTGGAAAAACTTTACTACATACATGGACGTTTACGACTCGAACTGTTTTATTAAATTAAGTTATTGACGAAAGGCTTGTTCCCATTTTTCTCTCATCGCGTTGCGTTGCGTACATCTAAAAATTGCTTTAGAAATAAATATATGTACCTATATTTTATTTTTGACTATTGACTTGAGCGGGCTTCGCAGTGAAGTTCCAGTTCAATGAAAAATTTCAACTTCTTCGAAACCTATACTTCTGCCTTCCAAATAAGAATTCCATACATTAATTAATCCATAGGCCATAGTTTTTCTTTCAATATTTTTCCATCTGCATCTGTCTAAATAGCATTGGCTTTTACTTTGAAATGCATATAACTTCTTTGGACTATTTATTTATTTATTTATTTTACTCCTATTGCATTTGAGTTGGTTCCAACCAAATTCTTACCCCCGTTTGGAAGCTGGAAGCTCGTGTAATGACGACGACGACGACGATGATGCAAGTTATTCCAATTTAAATTGAAATTTATGTATAGATAAATAAAATGAACATGGTTTCTTTTTTCCTAATTTGATTTGGTCCAATTCCCAAGAAAATAGACTTCCTTGCAAAGTATTTCTGAAACTGAAATAGAGGAGGGTAAAAAAATAATAAAATGGTAATGGCAAAATTTGTATATGTATCGAGATCTTTGAAATGGTCAAGTGTTTTGAAACTGAAACGTGGACCAAGTTTAAAGTAGGAAATCTCCCCTGTGGTACTTACTTACTAAAAATGAAGCGTTGTCCCAGGCCCAATGCCAAATGCTGAAGACGGTAAACTTTGTTCGTTTTCCTTTGAAACTATGAAAATGTAGTCATTTTATGGGGGGAAATGAATGGAAATATGTTTTTAATGCTGGGTTAGTTCTTACTTTGATATGCAAATTTCTCCCGAGGCTTAACTTACTTAAGCCGGAAACAACTCCTCGAAGGGCAACTCGCAACTCCACTCCAACTTTTCCCATTGAGAGGTTTTGTATGCGAAATTACATCCCAATAAATGGTTCCTTAAAGAATAAAAATGTTTTCATATGGGCGAATTATTTGGCCTGACCTTGGATGAAGTGCATCTTGGTATGAATAAAAACGTTTTGGGAAAAGCAGTACTCACTTCACTTGTTCCTCTCAAAAGTAATCCATGCCTGGGAACTGGAAACAGTGTTGCGGCTTTTCAAGTTTTATGAAAAGTAAAATGAAAACCAAGGCAAGGCACGGACAGCAGGGTTCGGAAAAACGTGGACTTGGACAAAGGGATATAGTAGACATGTTTAAAAATGTTGATTGGAAGTTCATATCCGATTCTAGCAAGGATGGATATCATCAAAACACGTGTAGCAAAGCATTACGGCTCCGGTTTGATTTTAAAATTGTGAAGCTCACAAGCAGTTTGCAGTTTGTAAAATTCGACCTGCAAACTAACAGCAAACAGACCCGGGTACTCACGAACGCTTCGAAAAAACGAAGTTTTATATCGCGTCATGACGCTTCGTTTTGCAGTCCCATGCATCAAAACTACCAAAATTATAATATAATTTGGCAGCATCCATTTCCATGTCGTTTTGAAGTCCAGCCATGTCAATTACGCTTTCGCTAACTGCTAACATTAAAATTGCGATTGCTTAAAAAATTTCCATTTCAACTTACAGGCCAATTTCCGAACCCTGATAGTAAGATTTTCAATATGATTTCCTAAAAATACTTATTTTCTCTGAGAAAGTTGTCTATTTCCGCCAATAGGTAGTAGTCTCTATTTCCACAGTAGTAAAAACAAAATGAATTTGTCGATAGTATATGGCATTGGCCTGGCACAGCACATGGTACAGCCTCTCCTCTTTAATATACATAATGTAGGTATGTATAAATATATCATTGTTTCACGTGCTCTTCGATACGATACGATCCACTCTTCATGCATGAATTCCTTTTTTCCTTTTGTGTAAGGTCATCGCAAGGGTGAAAATGGAATTTCATTTCACCAGTTACATAGCCCGAGTTGGACCAGCTAAGCTCGCCAAACTATTTTTTCCCATTCTTATCAGCACACAACCCCACAAACCGACAACCAACAACCTTTCTAGCCAAACTTGCTCTTGTTTTTTCCCCTTTCATTCAACTCCAACCGAATTGCAAACCCGTCCAAAAAAAATCTGTCGAATTACAGGAAGTGAAAATCATAGCCTTGGGAAGACTTCTGGTTCTCTGGCCAAGGCTTTTTTTTGGATCTTGCTTACAAATACAAATGCAATACAGTATACATACCTACAATGCTTGCATAAGAATAGAAAAAAATAAGTAGATCTCATTTTCTCTGGCTTTGACTTGCCTTTCCAACCTGCTCCTTCGTGTCTTGTGAACCGTGTAGAGAGCGGGCAAACGAACACCGACTACCGCGGTACCGACACGCCATTCTAGTTTATCGTTATCGTGTCAAATCCCATAGTATCGTTTTGCCCCTAATAATAGTATTTTATGGGGAAATGGTACTGGTACTGACTGAACTGAATGCATTCCCCACAACCCACAACCAACCAGCGAACCACCGTACTGCCTTTTTAATACCCTTTTTATTATGATTTTTATTGCCCCAGTAATTTTCTCGGAGGTGCACCTACCTACCACTACCACCACTCACTCCATATTTCTCCATTTCCTTCCATGAAAACATTGAAAATCGTTGTTCCGCTAAATTTTTTCTCCTGTTCCACTACTTACTCCACTCCACTACTATTAACTTCGATTTCCTCCTATTTGCAGTGTAATATATGACGTGTTTCTTTAAAAAAATTGATGGTGTGTCGAACATGAACATCGAATCAACCATGATTGTGATAAAAGATGATGATGGTGATGATTATTTTTTATAGGCACATTAGAGGTACATACATAAATGTATGCTACTATGTATGCTTATGCTCCTCTCCTTCCATCAGAATCAGAATGACGTAAATTAGTTCGCTCCACCGGAAATTTTCCTTTCTCCAGTTCATACATATATGCAGTGAGTGGAAAACTATTTTGCGAGCAGAAAGATATGAGGATGACATCATTGAAAGTTGAAAGGAAGGGGAAAGTGTGTATTTATTGTATGCCTAATATATTAGGGCAAAACAATTATCGATACTCTCCCTCTGCAAATAACCTTTTACGTGGAGTGGAGGTTGTGACTCCTATTTTTATCCATTTACTGCTAAATGCCTACTGAAATGTAATATGTATGCAGTTGTTTATTTATAAAGTTTTTTTTGAGAGAGCTACTACTATATACTTCACTATTCTTTATAAGTGGTCACTTGACTCATTCCTGGAAAGGAACGAATATGAAAGGAATTCCTTGTAAAATAAATGGAAGAAGAGAAAGCGGGCGTCGTGTCGTGTGGTTCTATGGTTCCGTGGTATTGAGTCTTAAGCACATTTAGACGTTCCCTTCTTTTTTGGGCTGGCTGAGCTGAGCTGAGTAAAGTGGCAAAAAAATAAAAGCTTAAGTTTTGAGGTTCTTTCTTAAGAGGGTGACATGTGGTGTTGTCATGTTAGTTCCGTACGTCCCGTTACTTTTGAAAGTTTCTTCAAACGATACCAATAACGATTGTGTAGTTTGGTAGACAAGCCATCAGTATTGAACTTTTTAGCTTAAAAATACTAGATAATGTTTATAGGGATATTCTAATTTTATAAAATTCGTTGGACAGTCGAATTTGAATTTTCGTAAAATCCCAATTCTTCAAATGTAATGATATTTGAAACCGTTGAAAGTCTGGAATTTTAAATTTTAATACTGACTCGTATCCTCGAAGATTACTAAAGTTGTCCAGTGCGTTGTCATCTTTGTAAAGGTGTGGATATTTCACAAGATCTTGATAGAAAAGACTAAACTTCACAATTTTGTCTGGACATGTTTTGACAAAATTGACAAAAGTGGGCATAAGTCTAAAGAATACATTTTTGCTGGCTATATCAATATTTTTGAATTCACGTCATCCTCTTTGCTATATTTACAATAATTCATTCCAATTTTTGTCCATGTACGAGCAACTCCACTCCTACATATTTATTACATGGCTCATAGTCAGCGCTCAGTTCCATTCTGCACACCACACCTAATATTATTGTCTTGCTTTAGCTCAATTCTTTTCTTCCCATATTCCATCTAAACTAAAACTAAAGACTAAAGCCCCGAAAAAAACTTTTCACTTCTTTCTTTATTTTTCCCCTTCCAACAACCGAGACTTCAACTTGTGCTTGTTATATATGGCATTGTAAGGAAGAGACTCACTTTCATTCATTCTATCTCTATCTCTCTAGCTCTATGTTGTAGTTGTATTCACTGCTCACTGTGTGCACCACTTTTTTTTCTCTCCCGTGTGGTATGTGGTTCTCCTGTCGTCTGCCTTCCTCGCCCAGTTTCACTTATAACGTGCTTACAACAACATCCAACTTTCCAAATCCTCTCCTGTCTACATTCTGCTACTCCTCCTCATCCTCATATGCAAAACAATAAGTTTTTCCTTGTCTCGTTTTTACAGAGGATAAAATTAATGAATTAGTATTCCTTATTATTCCCTTCCTTGAGAAAAGAAAGTGGGAAGGAGAAAGTAGTAGTCAGTTTTCATTTTCATCATCCTCATTTCGGGACATAAGGAAGCTCAATTAAGAACACAGAGATTTTCATATTTATTCAGATTGAGACCAACAGAGAAAGCCTACGCCTACGACATAAAAAAGCGCTTTATGACTTACGACGAAGACAACGACGACGAAGACTTGCTCATCACATCACCATCATCTTCTTTGCCTGAAGGATACATATAACTTTAGGCACATACATAGCTGGTGTGAAAAAACTATTTTCATTTTATCTATATTCGTGCTTCAAAAAGCAGCAGCCTTATTACTCGACTAGTCAGTCACCGAAAAAAATACTACAAAAGAAACAGGAAATTGCGCTAAAGCCTTTTCACCACTCTGTCTTTCTCTCTCTTATTCATATCGACAGATTGGAGAGAAAGTTAAAAGACGGGGGTGGTGGTTCCTGGTTCTGGTCTGGTTCTCTCGCTTTTTGTATCTTTCTGCTGCACTGCAATGCAATAAGGAATACTTAATATCACCAATTTGTGCTCTTCTCTCCTCTTGTTCCACTTGATCTTCATCTGTACGCCTTGGAATTGGAATAATGTGCTCGTTGCCAAAAGCGCTTTAAAACAAAACCAAAGACCAACCATATACATTCCTTAAGACTTTGAAATTAGCGTCGTTGTTGAGTTGCGTTCCGCCGAGTTGTTGTGGTTGAATTGAAGGCTAAAGTCTTTGTGGTTTTTGCTGTTGCTCTATTGAACAAAAGCTTATTACAGGAGTAATAATGCATAGAGCAGAGGAAATGTACACTTTCTTCAAAGTCTGGTTGGGTTCTCTAGACGCCCCAGACGATGGAAAGATGTTCCATGATATACCTTACCAAATGAAGGCATGTTTTATGAAAAAATAAATTATACTGTAAATGCTCTAGTAATCTCAGCATACAGCTTAGTGAAGTTAATTACAATATATTTTTTTCTCTGTTTCGCAGGTGGAAAACGTGAGTCTCGTTGAGCGTTTCAGTTCCAGGCGGAATGCCCTTGGCTCGCTTTACTTGACGGCAACACATGTAATCTATGTTGATCATGATAACAAACGGGAGACCTGGGTAAGTACCAAATGCAATCTAAATCTATGTATCCGATTCCAAAAGCTGTCACACTGCTTGCTTGCCTTTTCTTTTTTTTTGTTAAATCTGTTGTCTAATTGTATTACCTACGCTTGTCGTTTCCTATTCCTATTCCATTGCAGATTCTACATTCTCACATCTCGAGCGTTACAAAGCTTCCGCTCACTCCGCAAGGCTCGCCTCTCCAAGTGAGAACCAAGACATTCCTTTCCATGTGTTTTATCATCCCAAAGGAGCGAGATGCTCACGACCTTCACCAGTCGTTAGTTCAGATGTGTCAGCCAGGTAATATCCTTTTTCTCTCATTCATTCAATTACGTATGCATTGCATATTGCGTAAGGACCTACCAACTAGCCTTTTGAAATGGAAATGGATTAGGGAATAACAAAAAAGCAAACCGAATTACATTTCCTCTTGATCAAAATGGGACAAAGGAAGAACTTTTTTTTATGTTCATTGTTTTGTTTACATGACATGTAATTTATTGATCTCTTTAGAGAACATCGAGTCCTTATATTGCTTTCGATATAGTCAAGGAGTGGACGACTTACCTCGTGAAGCAGGCTGGTCTTTGTTCGACCTTCAAACAGAGTTTGAGCGAATGGGTGTTCCAAACGAAATTTGGAGCATGACTTTGCTGAACAAGGATTATGAAGTAAGTAAAATCAGCGCATCCTAAAATTGTGATCTGATAAAAAGTAGGTCGGACGTGAGGTAATGTAATGCATTTTATTTATTTTTTTCTAGCTGTGTGATACCTATCCCCGCTACCTGTACGTTCCATCGTCAGCACCTACAAATGTTTTAATCGGTTCCTCAAGGTTTCGGAGTAGAGGAAGACTTCCTGTTCTCACGTACCTTCATCAAAATAAGGTAATGTACATCTATATTTTTTAATGAAGGAACAGGATCGATCACCCAAGCTGAGGCTTAAAAGGGATAAATTATTTGAAGGGAAAGATTTATAAAAAATTACGTGATTGGCTTTATCATTGATGCGACAGTCCCTTAGTCGGTTGCTTGATGGTGAGCTACCCCAATATAATAATAATTTATCTTGGGAAATGGGAAAATGATATTATTGGAAAGAGGTTCAACGATATTATACATATCTTGGAGATAAATTAAATTATATAATTTCATTTTGTGTGGTAGCTTGCGACTTGAAAACTCCAATGATGGGAGCTTTCCTGAACGGTTTGGAAAGTAGTGGATGGTTGCGCCATATTAAATCAATAATTGATGCTTCTGTTTCGATAGCCAAGTGAGTTAAATATATTAGGAGGGAAATACATATACGCGGTGGCTGTTGTAATTGTAATGCTGAAATCTGAATGCATTTCTCTTTTTTGCACAGAACTTTGGAAGATGGATCGTCAGTAGTAGTGCATTGTTCAGATGGTTGGGATAGGACAGCACAAGTGTGCGGACTTGCTCAAGTTTTAATAGATCCTTATTACCGAACCCTGCACGGGTTCCAAGCTCTGATATCGAAGGAGTGGCTATCTTTCGGTCACAAGTTTACGGACCGATGCGGCCACATTCAAGTGGATCCGAAG
>JAHZNI010000179.1:0-10846 GCA_027744415.1 Seira ritae
CAATAACCTCTTTGCCTGTGTGAGGCACATCATCATCAACGGACCATACAGTCAAGTCAAAGGAAGGAAATATTTTTTTGGTCTTAATCCGAATTTATGTGCACATGAGAAAACAAAAGGCACAAGAAAAAAGTGTTAGATAAGAAGGATAAATGGAATGAGTATTCTTTAGCGTCTTCTTCATTTTCACGGAATTAGTCATTCGTAGTCATCATCATCGTCATCACTCTCTTCAACAACAACAACGTTTCCTTCCTCTGTTTTTGTTCCAAGTTCGAGAATGAGCCCACTCACTTAGATATAATGTGTTGTCTTCCTCCGAAATTGAAATGAGTACAAAAGGAGAAAAGTTTTGCATATGAACTTCTCTTCTCATTTCTTTACCGACCGACCCGACTCAGACAGACTGACTGACTTTTCACACAAAGAAAAAGAAAATTTGTTTTGTTCCTCTCTTGAGAGAGATACTTCTATGATTGTGTTTGAAATCTTGAATCGAGTATAGTGTGTCGTTCGCAAAAAAGTTCATTCCATTATAAAGTTATTTTTGATAAAATTGAACTGAAAAAATTTGGGCCACAAATGAAACGGATATGATGATACAAAGAAAATGACTTTTTTGCACAACCTTATGCTCCCAGACTCAATGAAAATGAAAAAAGTTTAGTTTTTAGGGCCCAGTATGTCTTTGTGTTGTGAGATTTGTGATGCGATGCACATTTTATCGTCGTCAGAGAAAGAGCATTCGCCTACCCTCCTCCGTACTTTGCCATTTGCCTGTTTCCCGGTTCCAAACACTGATTTTGAAAAATAGCCAGTCACTTAATTGAGGCGATGTTTGCAATTTGCTTTGCATTATATTCGATTTTGAGTATCGACGAAAATCAGTATTGACTCTGCTCTTTCACTTAAACAATAAGGAAAAGGACTGTTTGCGTGGGTTATTTATGTTCTGCCATGTAATGTACTAAACGATAATTTACTCTTATTAGTCGGACGCGTCTAGGGAAATCTCTTGGAGGTTTTGCCACTGAAAACAAAAGACTCTTGTAGTTATATTTTCATGTGCACGAATATATTTTTTCGCATCAAGTCCGATAAGGTTTTTCTTGTTGGAGGTCGTGTGTTTTCGTTTTTAATTAGACGATAAAAGTATGCAAAGAAAATTATAGGTTTACCTCCTGCAAAACTTCTTTATGCACATGCATGCGTCCATGGTCCATGTAGTCCGTGGAAAGCAATGACCAAATTGAATGTGGTGTGTGTACAGTACGAGTCTAAGAGTTGAAATTACCCAGTGTCAAGTAGGCAGTCACGTCAGAAATTTTAATTATGCTGCTTGCATAGCTTATTTGAAAGTGAATTTTTATTTTATCAGTGAAAAATAACGTTTGTTTCACTTTCAAAAAGCCGCAATTGAGCATTCAAAGTTTGTGGAACAAATGGCGTAGTAAAATTTCAAATGGGAACTTTAATGTGAGCATTGAAAAAAGAGTAAAATATTTCACTCTTGACAAAGACAGATAAAACTGGCAAAAATAACACTCGTACGACATGAATACTACATGACATTTTAAACAACGATTATATAACTGATATAAAACCAAAACTAGGAGAAAAAGTTTTTTTTTATAATTTGGCTTTCCTTCAAAAAGCATTTCAGCTCGCCATAGTATTTTAAAGCGTAGGAAGGAAAGGCCTGGTCGTCCGTTTTTGCTCGCTACCACCACCAGTGTTGATAGTGCTCTATTCTATTGTCAATAAAAACCGCACAACCTGTTCTGCGTCAAATTCAATAAGAAAGAAAAACCAAAAAGTTGTTGGAGCCAAATATCGCGATTCCTAATAATATTATATTGTCTATTCCTCTATCTATGCATCTTTGCATGTAATTAATTGGCATATTTTTTTGGAATTGAGACTGATAAAAAACGAAGACAATGAAAATGGCTTCATCCGCCATTCAAAGTAAAAACTTGCGAGCTCAGCGCAGTATTTCCCATGCTGGCTTCCCGATCGGTTCAGTTGTTAACACTGATGAAGATGGTAGTGGTGGTCAAGTGCAAGTTCTAACTGTGAGACATGGTGGAGGATCTCCTACATCGTCCACTGCAGACATTGTAGTCATCGATAAGAATAGCAGTGTTAGGGAAGCCAACAACTTGAACTTCCACCCTCTGAAAAGTTATAAAACAGGGAACGTTAACCAAAGTAATTTATCCATCATGACTGAAATCGGTCCCGTTTTCACGACGGACTCTCCCACGAAAAAGAACAATAATACCAGATTAATCGTCAACCAGATTGTAAATGGAAACCGAAACTTGCTCATGGCTGATAAGCCTATTCGAGCATCAAAGAGCACATTAGACTTGCCCAACTTTTCGGAGCAAGAGTTCAGTGCTTTGAGGACAAGGGACAGGAATTCTCCGCAACTGTATCTTAATACAGATATAGTGAGCATTAATCAACAGGAGGATGTTCGAAGGAGACATAAAAGCTCTAATTCCCCGTCTCCTACTGCGACTACTCCCAAAAGCTTGCCCGATGTTGGCTCCACGCACCATCATCAGTGGAATGGTGATGGTAGCTGTGCATTCAACAACAACAATGAGGAGTGTAGCATCGCTCTTCCTGAGAAACCGAAAAAGAAACGGTCGTTCAGGATTAAGAAATCGAATAAAGATAAGGATAAAGAGAAAGAAAAAGACAAGGAAAATAAGGGAGCTCCACCTCCACAATCTTCTTCTTCGGGCAATGTCAAGGTCAGTCACAGTGAGTGAGTGTGTGAAGTCATAAATATTTTTAGAGAGAGAGGTACGTATGACGTTAGCCTCTAGAGTGTACAGTACAGAATGGAGGGCACACTTGCGAGGAATGCACAATGACATTTCTCATGTAATGTAATTCTGTTAATAATCCTTTACCGACTTCTCCTTGGCTTTATAGAACAGAGTGTCGTTTTTTCATAGCTTTTTTAGTTTTTTATTAGTCATAGTCATGCCTGATGGAGGCATTCTATTCCTCCGTAATCTGGAAAATTTATGCGGAAGTAGACTTCCTAAGTCAAAGGTACGTGCATGTAGTCGTGGAAAATTGATTGGCATTTCATTTTCATTCCATTCATTTTACATATGCATGACGGGAGAAAGGTGAATGGAGAAAGTATAAGGGTACTTTAAGTACATATGTATATATTATAGTGTTAGTGTTATAGCACCACTGTTAGCAGGTTTGAACGTTTAGTATGCTAAGCCAGTCCAGATTTTTTGCCAACTTTTTATTGTTACCTACATAATGTACGTGAAATCAAAATCAGTTAAGCGTCACGCACATGCATTATGATTAGAATTTATGCAAAATATTGTCATAGTCGATTGACTAGGAGGGAAATTGACATTGACGTTCTTTTCCTATCATGTCAATTACGTACACTTTCCTATTATTGGCACATTGACGGCGGGGTACAGGAGGATGTGGTGTAGTATTGGATAGGCCGATTGGTGGTTAGCTAAATGATGCAGTAGGCCATAATAATATTATTCAGTTTTGTAGGTACTGCATTATGCTAGTAGTAACTTCCTTTCCTTATCAAAAGACCTTGAGTTTTTTCATAGCATTTTAACGCTCATTTTTTTTCTGGAAAAGTACTGGAACATTGAATGATTAAAATGAGTTAGAGGATTAGAAGGAATAAGGAAAAGTCGAAATGAATGTCATTATGATTTTATTGTTTCAAAAAGCAAATGACGTAGTTAGAATAGAATAAAATGCATTTAGCGGAGAGAGTGTTAATGAAAGCTAGTTACAAAACATGGAATCTCAACAAAAGCTAGTCTATTCCATACTTTTTACAAAAATTATTCAATTTTCGACTCACATGCACACAAACATACAACGAACTCATTTCATGAACACAAGTATTTTAGCTAATTCAAAATATAAGATATATGCATATTATTCCGGTAACTATCAATCAACATCATGTTGGAGTCAAATGTGATTGTGGTATGAGTTTAGACAAAGAATTCTTCGTCGGGTAAGGCAACCCCTGAGATCACTGTCGACAAGTGCGATGATGGTCAAGAAATCGAAGAAGACGCAGACGATGAAGAACCTCGGATCGGCTCATTGGAGTGGTGCCGAGTCCGTGGGCCATCTGCATTTAGCGGATTGGTAAACACGTAAAAATAAAGAAAATCGGAATGTACTCTTCCTTTAAGTTTGTATGCACGTAAACGAATAATTATATCCTTATCGACCGAACATTTGGTATAAAGTAAATATTGATCAAGTACCTTAAACTTTCACCTTCATCCCCTATTTAATTGATGTAGGAAATAAATAATAAGAATGGTTTTATGGCATGATGCTTGCATACTTTGGATCGCAAAGTAAAACATATAATAATTTATTAGGGTATGTATGCGATTTACTTTCCATAAGTTTGGTCACTAGAGCCGGTGCTGCAGTGCAGTGATAAGGAAGTAATTGCATGCTTTAACTGTTTAAACTTCAAAGTGATTTATCACAAGTTAATTATTTTTTCGGTATATGTTTTGATCCGACTCAACGCATTTGAAAGTTTGAGTGTAGATGGATTCTTACACAAACTGACAAGTTTACATCCGAAGTAACTAAATCATTTTTGGCCAATTCAATTCGGATTTTTTCAACTTCAAGGAAAACTAAATAGCAAACGTCGCTGCATGTTCTATTAATTAGTACAGGAATGATTTGATTTTTAAATTACTCAACCGCAAGCATAAATAGAATGCAAAAATTTTGCAAAATTAATGAAGGATCTAATGATTGGGATTAGGACATGTTTCTATGTATTTAATATCCATAAAACCTTAATTTGTTCAAGTTGATTTTTTCCCTGTCCTAACTCCTTGCCATGAACTTAACCCCATAAAACTTTGTTAGCCAAATCTGTGTGATAAGTTCGAAATTGCTTCACAGACAGTGCTTATTGCATTAAATATAACATAACAGGTAGTTTGCTTCCTTCATGCTAATCCTTTTATTATTTAATTTTTATTCGCTTTATTCCAATTTTTGCGCAATTTTTCATCACAATTCGCAATAAAAAGAAAACTACAATAAAGTTTGCCGAAGTGAATGCTCATCCTTTTATTATTTAATTTTTATTCGCTTTATTCCAATTTTTGCGCAATTTTTCATCACAATTCGCAATAAAAAGAAAACTACAATAAAGTTTGCCGAAGTGAGACATTTATCTCCATTAAAAAGGCTCGCTTGCCTGCGTACAAATAGTTTTGATGATAAAGCGTTCTTTCGTTTCGGTATTACTACGCCTGGAGGTGCAATGCATGTCGATTAACTTTGCTTGAGACGTTTATGTATGTCGGTCAAATTGACGGTATTGATGTCATGTTCTCCTTTGAACGATTTTCAGATGTGCACTGGGGAAATCGGCCCGGCGATCGCTGTTGGTCTCAACATTGGATCTTCAATAATAACTTCTAATGGAATCCCAATACCGATAAAGTTTGCCGAAGTGAGACATTTATCTCCATTAAAAAGGCTCGCTTGCCTGCGTACAAATAGTTTTGATGATAAAGCGTTCTTTCGTTTCGGTATTACTACGCCTAGAGGTGCAATGCATGTCGATTAACTTTGCTTGAGACGTTTATGTACATATGTCGGTCGAATTGACGGTATTGATGTCATGTTCTCCTTTGAACGATTTTCAGATGTGCGCTGGGGAAATCGGCCCGGCGATCGCTGTTGGTCTCAACATTGGATCTTCAATAATAACTTCTAATGGAATCCCAATACCGGGCGATCAAATTCTAGTGAAAGATGCCAATATCGTGCCTCTTCCCGTTCCGCTCCTGCCTATGACTGAGGCTACAGACTCCAGCGATACTGAAGCTGTTATTGACTCCGACATACGTAAAGAACTAGGAATACCGGTAGTCGTTCCTCAAGAAGTGCTAGATACAGGAGGTGAAAGCCCTGTACCAGAAGAACCACCGCCAGTATGCCCATTTGATCATAGCATCGGAAAGGAAATGCTGAATACTAACATCCCTTGCAACATTGATCAGTTGTTCACCATGCTGTTCACAAACTCCAAATTTTATTTAGACTTTCAGCTATCAAGGAAAACTAGTGGTGAGCATTGACTACATATTGAATTGGCACTTCCTTTTTGCTATGCTAGAATCGTACATTACTATTACATATTATCTAGAAAAGAGAAATATTATGAAGGACAGGATTTTTCAGGGAGGTAAAACTCTTTCTTCTTCTGTTGTACTCTACAGATATTAATCAGTCTGAATGGCAGCTTGGGGATGGATCTCAAAAAACTCGACAGCTAACTTTTACCGTACAGACGGGCCAAAGTCTTGGTCCAAAGTCAGCACAAGTTACCGAGACGCAGGTAAAAAAGTTTGTGTTTGTCTCACTCTGCCCCTTTTCGTATAAGGATAATGGCATGCCATGCCTCGTCTCTGTCTTCGTTTTCTCACTGCATTTTTTTCAACCAAGTTTAGAATTTGATTTCAACTGCTCTTAAATGACTTGACTTGTCATATTATTCTGAAAGGCTACTTAACCCTGTGCCATGCCATGGTCCTAATAATAACACCCATTCAATGACACGCGCCACTTTCGTGCAAACATGTTTTTGACAAGCGACAATAATTTTGTTTCAGACTTTGCTTCCCGAAAGCCGGCCTGGACTATTATACGCTATCCAGAGCGAGTCCGTAAACGCCGGGATTCCATACGCGGACTGCTTTGCTGTCCACTGTCATTATTGTCTCACTAAAATTTCAGCAACCGAGGCTAATATGGTTGTCATCAGTAAAATTCATTACAAGAAGTCAACATGGGCAAAAAGTAATTAATCGATTCTCGGTTCAATGCGAATCAAAGAAATAATAATAATCCTTCTCTGCTGCTCTTCTTCGCACTATAAATTTTTCAAGGAATATTAATGTCCTCATTTATAATTTACAGCATTTATCGAGAAGAACTCAATGTCAGCTTTAGCCGATTTCTTCGCTGGTTTAGAGAAAGCACTGAAAGAGGAATGTGCCAAAATGAATGCAGGTGGTGTGACACCTACTTCTCCTATTGTTACGAGTTGTATGCTGCCAAGAAGACGTCATCATAGGAAAAAGTGTAGAGCGCCTGATATTCCCGTAACTGCCATACCCAGACCTATGGTAGAAACTACTTTAGTTCATCCAGGTAAGCTAGATACTATATTTTTTTCTATGTGAACATTGCGAATATCGAGCCATTTTTTATATTGACACTCCATACAAAATATTAATTTTATTTAAGTACTGTATTTTCTTGTGTCAATAAAAACTAATGATGGCTTTTCCTTTCCATTTGCTGCTTGATTGAAATGCACAGTTGGGTCAAGACCATCCATTTCTACGGCAGTTTCAGATAGTATGACAACAGAGCCGGTGTATGACTCGACAGAGAACTCGTTGGCTATGAAAATTATTCTCGCCGTTTTAGGATGTCTTCTTCTGCTCAACGCATTTCTTTACTTTAAACTGTCAAGTTTAGAAACAGCTGCTAGCATGCACTCATTATTTCCAGCCACTGTGCAGTTCTCGGGGTATGTTAACTAAAAATTATTATCATTTTCTTCCAGCAGGATTATATATTGAATTTCTTAATTTCCCCCTATTTAATGAAATGTTAGGGAAACTCCACAAACCCATCAGGAGTGGCTTATGGTATTGCAACAACAAGAGACTTTACATCAGACGGAAGTGCGGAGTTGGCATGAAATATTATTATCTGCTATAAAAGTGCTACATCAGGTAAGGACATTTCAAAGCGTTTCCAACTTTTCGATCTTCCCAAAATTCATTCGGCTTTAATTGTTTATATCGTTTCCCTTTTGCAGGCCGAAAAAGACTTGGAAAATTTAAAGACGCATATAGCAAACTACGGAATGAACAACGTTGTGGCAAAACCTGTTATTCCAGCACACGATGCTTTAGACTTGTTAAGTTCGATTAAATCACCGAAAGCGGATAGCATATCACGGGAAAAGGTTGGAGGGGATTCAGGAGAAGTGCACCACCCGGAAAACGACAGCAATAATAATAATAATATTGCGGATGCAAATAGTATTGACCCAGTTAGTTAAAAAGCGAGTGTTTTTGTAGTGACGACGATTTTATCTACCGGTCATCAATGATAATAATGATGGGATAAGTAGTGACTGACAGTTTTCAAATATATATCATTCGCTGCATATTTAATGCACTTTTATCGGTGCATGTCATTTATCCCTTTTGCTTTAAACGCAAATCACATACATATACATAAACTCCTGTACCGCACAGTCATTTTCAAATGTATCTATCATTTCAAGTCGAACGTTTATGCGTCACCAAAAACTTGAATACAAAATAAGCTTGTTAAAATAGTTTTTAGTAACTACACTGTGATGAAAAAGGTGTCTATAGTATAGAGTACCTTATATCTTCTTTCTAAATACCAAGTACGTGTAAAAGTCACTACAGTTTAAAAATAGTAATTATTACAAAAATTGAAACAGTTAAAGCTTACATAATACATACATACATGAGTTCCTTTCCCTTAGTATTTTATTTTGTTAAAAAATTGCATTTAAGTTTGCTTAAATAAATGATGAAGACTGCTTTAAGTTTAAATAGGAATGGTTTGTTGAAGTGAAGGGATCTGACGAGACCCTTGTTTGAAATATTAATTATGAAGAATCAAATTGTGATAAAGATAATAATCAATACTGTTGGCGAAAACGCAATCGTGCTACTATTTTAAATATGTATATGTATTCGTTTTTGTTTCTAGTTTTAAGAGATATACATACATTCGTGCTTTAGATTTACCAACTATCAAAACTATGAGCATGATTCGATGCAATTAGAGGCGGAAAATTCATTGCCAAAAAGCCAAAGACGTGCTTTCTTGGAATAAAAGGCAAAAATATTATTGTACGCTACAAGTTCTGGACAAATAATTTAAAAAACTTTTCCACTCTAGAGAGTGTCTAAGAACAAAAAAATTAAATGTCAGAGTCAAAAATGTTAAATAGAAAAGAATCTGCACATGCACTCTTGTAACTGTCAAAATATTGTTTGTTTCACGCATTGTATTTCACTTGACCTTCTGTATTTTATGACGCCCATTTAATGTTTAGTGATCTAAACCTATTGGAATTCATTTCTTCCTGTCATCACGAAAAGTCATCCTTGTTACGTACACATAATACAATAAAAGCCTAGTTGAATAAATTGAAGAACGTAAATATCAAAACCTCACGCAATAAATATTCTTATGCATTTTTAACTTTATTGATTCATGGGCATAGATCTCGGCCATCTTAGCCACGTCGTAATTCGTTCACCATACGAGATTTTGTCGGATGCAATATTTTAACAAATTTTAAAAAACTGTGCTCGTTTCAAAACATTTTTCATAAGTTGCAAATTGAAAAAAATAGATTATTGGCCAAGACTCGAGTTGCCCCAATAATGGTATCTTTCAGTTTTTTGTGCCTACCCCATTGAACTTTTTATTTCTTTCTTCTTCTCATACAAGAGTACTTACTTTTTTTTTAGAAAAAAAGCAGATGAAAGGCATCATATGTATGGCTTATGCATGTAAATTATTTCTTCTTATCTATTTTGTTATGAATGAATGATGGGCACGGGCACCAGAGAAAGCTCATGCATGCCAAATCTCATGTTCCCAATTCAATTCCAATCCAATCCAAAATAACCAACTTTTGCCGGACGACAGCTTCCAAACTACTTTCGACATTTAATCCAGTTCTAATGTTGTTGCATTAAAGAAGAGTTAATAAATTATTATGTTATTATGTTATGCTAAATGGGAGGATTATTTCAAGAAACAGTGAGGTAGTTCAGAGAAAGGAAACAAGCATAAAACATTATGGGACACAGTAAGAATTCTGATTTTTTTGCGGTTCTGTTCTGCTTGTGCTTGTACTTGTACATACCGAACATCTGCAATCTGTCATCGTCATCATATTATCATCATGCTTTTACTTGCATAATATGTACTATACAGTAAGAAGAGTTGTATTATTGATTTGTGTTTGTTTCGTATTCTCATTTGTGATCCTTTGCTTGAAGAAGTTCTTGTAGATTGAAAGAATTTGATTTAAATTAAAGATTAAACATTAAAGTTAAATTTCGCTTACTGAAACTGTGCACGTCAATGCGTTTATGTCGTGATACAACATCGTATCTCAACTGACTTCGAAGAAATAACTTTTGGATGTGCTCTCATTCATCCGATAAAAAGTATATTTTTAGTTTCACTCAGACTTTAATTCTCCTGCTCCTGCTCCAGGCTTAACTTAGTTGTTTGTTCAGGAAAATAGTTTATTTGTTCGGAAAAATGGATTTAAAACAACAATTGTTGCAAAATGAGATCCAGTACATGGGTCAAATCATACAAACTCTTTCTTTCGAGGTAGTTGTGTTACAGGACTTCATTGCGGAAGAATTTGGTAAGAGCGAGTTGGTAGAGCTTACTAAGGAAGCTAAAATTTATATGTCATTTAATAACCTTCAGCCTTTAAAATGTGAATATAAAGTAGTGATCTTTCTTTTTAATGTTTTTAATGTAAATTATAATCTGTTCAATTCAACAGGATCCAGGTTTCAACTATATCGTCAAAAGTACTCATCAAAAAGCGTTCCAGGCACTTCAAAATTACTTCAACCGTCTACGTCGAGTCAAGTACGACAAACATTTGCACAGAGAAATAATCTTGAGGAGACTGCCGGGTCGGCAAAACGAAAACGAGGTATGCATTTTTGGT
>JAHZNI010000180.1:0-16356 GCA_027744415.1 Seira ritae
CGCAGTCGGCATGCATGATGCTGTGATGCGTAAACTGTAATGGCTTATTTCACTCACGACATATGCAATATTTTTTTATACCTGAACTGAACTGAATTCTTTTTTTCGCAGTAAATACCTCACGCAGATTCCTCCTATTTTTTGTGTTTGTCCAAGTCCAACCAACCAATTACTCATTTTCACATTTCACACGATGCGATATATAGGTAGACTGAGTGAGTGAGTGAGAGAAGAAGCTAGATGGAATGGACGACTGACTAGTATGTATATATATTCATGCTGAGTAGGTAGATGGTTTTCAAGAAAAAGTCGCAGAAAAAAATGTATTCATTAACTACATATATCATCCCGTACTCCCCCTTCTTCCTTCAAGAAAAAAACACAATTATTAGGAAAACAGCTTAAGAGAAAATTTTTTCGCTCGGAACGCGAACGTTTATGGAGTGATCAACACTCCCAACAAAACCATTAAGTCAGCAGACTGACTGTAGTTGTAGTAGTATGGTGGCTTGACTTGACTGTAGCCGTCCCATTCCCCAAAAAACTTGTGAGCCAATTTATTAGGGAAAAACGTTTAAAAAATGTACCTACTCCGGTCTTCTCCTGAATTGAACGAAAGGAGAAACTGTGAACCGGAAATAATTACTTTTTTTCTTAAATTCCCTTCTCAGAAAGCAAAACCCATACTTTGTCAGTAGGAAGGAATACTACGGTATATTGACTAGACCTGAAAATGAGTTTTTTGCTTGAATCAGGTGAAAAAAATACGAAATGAGCCAGGCCAATATCAGTCAGTTCCGAATCAATGAGCTTCCTCTATTGCATTGCATGATACCATTTATGTATACGTACCTATTACTATTACATTTGTAATGTGCGCACGCACCTTACTTCTGCTCTGAAAAATCAACTCCAACTCCAGAGAGCTTTATAATGATAACAATAATCATTTAACAATTTTTCAACCACTCGCCTAATAAAGAGCTCTTCGTCTGACTGCACCAGCCAGTCAGTCAGTCAGTTCCGAGACGGTTGAAGAACTACTTTTTTCTGATTGCGAGTCAGTCGGGTCTCTGATGTAATAACAATAATTTTTTTTCATCCGTGTACCCGGCTAAAGCAATGACCATTTATTATATACCTAATGCAAAATGCATAATAAAAAGAGTCAGGCATTAGCTTTAGGTATTATGTATTTTCATGCGTTCTCCATTTGTTCGTTCAGGGTCATCCCATTGAAGTATGTAGTGTGCTTTCCATGAATTGAAGTGGTGAATGAATAGTAGTGATGCATATTACATAAAAAATGGCATGATGATAATATGATATGATATGATGATGATGATATCATATCAATCCACAAGGGTGGTTGTGGCTGTAACTTGGTTTCTTTTTCGCTGAAGTTGAAGGAATAAAAGTTGCATGCAAAAATGAGTGCACGCACCATGCACCGCATTTTTTCCATGTTGAACATAACATAAAAATGGAAATGGTAGTAATGTATGTAGGTAGTTGCAGTGCATTGATAAGTATCTCTGAAGCTCGTGCATAATATTTTTCCTTTTGCCATTTGAAATGATAAGAAGGAGGGTAGAAAATATAAATGCAGTGACTTGACTGCTGACTGACTGTAACTCTTCATGTTCCTTCTTCTTTCTGCTGGCTTGAGCTGATTTGCAAAGATGATAAAAATGGAAACATACAACAACCTAAACAAGTGAATGAAGCAGTTTTTTTTGTTTTGACGCTTCTCATTTTAAAAGAGGAATTGATGGTAATGATAAAATAATGAAAGATAGTACCCGTCGTTTGCTTTCAGTTGCGAGTTAGTCAATGTAAGTATGCAAAAGTATGAATGAAAGAGATTTTTTCAGAGATGAGAAATGGTGATAAAAAAGACATGGAACATGCTAAAATATACGCACTATTTTTTAAAGAGAGGAAATTTTTTTCTTGCTTACCAGTCGTCGTTTCGGTTTAATGAGAGGTCGGTTTTGGCCATTCATTTTGTAGTAGAGACCGCAAGCATTGCACTGGAATTTAAATGGAGAATGAAATTAATATTCTTGCGCAAGAATAGCATGTACCACATAACCTCAATATAGATTTGAATAAATTAAGTGAAAGGTACTAACGAGATAGTGGCCTGTCCCGTCTCTTCTCCAGAGGGGGGTTGACGTTGCCCCACAATTTACACATTCTCGACCCTCTGTATAAAATCAATTAATATATTGTTCATTAGTTCACTGATCAATATAATTTTGAGTAGGTATTTGCAAATTAAAGGAAAAATACATATAACGCTATAATTAAGTAGCAAAGTTCAAATTAGTACTGATTTTAAAAAAATAGTGAAAAGTTGACCAATGTAAAATATCTTAAAGAAATGTGACTTTCATACCAAAAATGACTCTTGCTACTTAAATAATATTAGAAAGGAAAGAAAGAAAGCATTAAAATGTTCTCATTAGAATTAGAGTAGCTAGTAGCAGTAGAGAGCAGTGGTAGTGGCGGTAATGGTAGTAGTGGCCGCAGTTGAATTCCAGAGTATTTTTTTAGAATTCTGCTGGAGGGAAGGAGCAGAAGAAAAAAAATTGTGGAGAGAAAAGAGAAGACAAGATATCATGATTACATTACCCATCACCATCATTATCATTTATGATTAAGTAAGTGAACGGGGTAGACACACATAATATGTACATACACACGAATGAGCATGAGCACTAACAAGCAGTATCATTATTGCCATGTACGTTGTTGTTTGATATAAAACTATAATCATAATTGCATTGTAAGAGGAGAGAGATTGAAGAGGAGGACATCAAGTCGAGATGAGAGTCCTACAGTCATTTCATTCTTGTTTGTGATTCTTGTGAGAGTTGACGTTCTCTGTTTAAACTTAAAAACAATTCAGACTTGAATGAGCATTTATTGCTGAAAATAAAAAGGACTCTGCGCTGCATGCAGCACTGGACCAGAAGAACTACTTTTTTTCATACACCGGCTATTTAAGAATAAAATATATATTGTGTTCGAACTAAGTATCTTGACTTTGACAATGTTTGAGAAGAAGGAGGACAAAAAATTTTTTTATAGAAAAAGCTTGAATGTCTTGTCTTCTTGTCTGTGTCGCTCGTCGTGTCCTTTTTCTTGCCTTGGCTTGTCCCATAGAAAAATCCTCATTTGCATACAGTATGATGATATGAGGTACATGCATGAGTCGGAGGAACAGGTACACAGTACACACTACACACCAGTCAGTCAGTAATGTGGGAATTTCTCAAGCTGACTAAGCAGCAAAGAGACTATTTGAAATGCGCGGAGAGAGAGAGACACGGGATGTATATTGCCTATACGAATTTTTATTACCCTCGTAAAACAAATGGCTTATGTTGGGATTTTCGGAATCGATGCTCTGCCTGCTCTGCTCCGCGCAGTTTTCTTTTTGTTCTGGGAGAGCTCATTTGAATAAAAAATGGTATATTATTACCCTCGTAAAACAAATGGCTTATGTTGGGATTTTCGGAATCGATGCTCTGCCTGCTCTGCTCCGCGCAGTTTTCTTTTTGTTCTGGGAGAGCTCATTTGAATAAAAAATGGCATGGTTTGTGGACACAAGGGAGGAAAGAAAATGGTCCATTTATTTTATAAAAAATAAAATTCAAGAGAAACGGGAATTTAAAAAAAAACTTGCTAAAAATGAAATGCATATAAATTTTTTAGCTAGTGCTATCTATATCGATGCAGCTAACAAGCCGCAAACATTTCAAAAAATGATAATCTAAATAATGAATCTGGTTTTAAAGAGATATCCTTTTGAGATGAGATTCAAAGTTTTATCTAAAATAATTTTTAATAGAGTGCTTTACTGGTTGATACAGCTGCCTAATGAGAAATAAAAATGCACACGAAAACATTTATGATAGATGTTGGCACTTGAGAAAGTAGATAGGATCATCATCACTACAATTGCAACTTACAGGTTTTCGGCTGAGAGATAGGGGAAATGTAAGAATATTTTTTAATAACTGATGTAGAAAGAGAGATATTTTGTAGGATGGAAAAAATAAAGCATTTTTAAGGATAAAAATAATTTGTTAAAAATTGTGTTTTTAGTGTGGAGATAATTACCGTCACCGTGATCCCATCGAGGAATATTAGGATTATTACTACTTTCTAGAAAAAAGATAAAAATTGAAGCCCGTGATATCACCCATCAAATTGTTTTAGGAGAGCGGCAGTAAAAGATCAAACCCACAATTAATCTCGATTATATTTTTTGTTGTTATTTAATAAACATCATTAAAAGATGTTTTTTTGGAAAGAATTTTTTTTGTTCTTTTGAAGTGATTGTAATAGCTTTTTGCTTACCGGCACTAGATCGATTTTTGGTTCGCTGCGAATTGCCTCCCGATTTGGTACTGCCGGAGGAGTTATTGGAATTACTAAAGGTAACATTATTATTATTGCTAGGATTCGTATTACTACTATTATTATTGTTGGAGCTATTGTGATGGCTCCCCGTAGAATTGTGGTGATGGTGATGATGCTGAGATCCACCCCCAGACCCCGGCGTCGTCGGGCTTCCCTTGCTGCTCCCCGTGTGAAAGAACAAATTGTGATGGGAGGCTGCCGCCGCAGCGGCAAAATAAGGATGGTGATGGGCAGCGGAGTGATGATCACTCTGGTAAAAGTCACCAGGACTTTGGTGACCTGGTTGAGTGGAGTTACCACCATAGCCACCGCTACTACCACCACCGCTGCCACCACCACCACTGCTACTGCTACTACTTGTTGTACTACCTTCGCGACTTGGTTTCAGTCCACCACTCGCACTACTACTTCCACTTCCCCCACCACCAGGAACAGAGAGGAGACCACCGGATGAAGATTTCACGTCAAGATCTACACCACCTCCACCGCCACCACCTCCGTACAGATCTTGGTGAGCAGATGTGGGTGTTATTGTCTCAGGTGTGGTGTCTTTTGGAGGTGTGGGAGGGAACGGGAATATCGAGTTGTGGGGGTGATGATGATGACCCGTTGAGGAGGAAGAGTTTGAACTACTTGACTTGGAGGAGGACGTCTGATGAGATGAGGGGGAACTCGTAGGAACGAATGAGCCAGCCCCAGTGGCAGCATTCAGGTGATGTGGCCAGCTCGCGTATTTGTCATTTATGGAGGCTGGCGAGCTCGTAGGCAACCACGGATGGTGGAGGGGAGGAGGGTGATGAAAGTGAGGGCGACACACTTGGTGTGGGTTTGACCCCGGGTGGGATCCTGTCGGACTTCCGCTCATTGAGCCTCCCCCTGCCGACATTCTTTGCACTGTTCAATGGGAGAAAAAAATATCACAAAAAAATAAATCTCTTGAAAGAATCTTTGTTTAATTTTCCTTAATTGCTGTCACCCTCAAAACTCAGAATCTAAACTAAAACTAGCGAAAAAAAATTCCCATCTCTTTCATCTCATTATTGATTCCCATCACGTATTGTCATTATAATTAATCAATCATTAAGAATAATTCCCTTATCAGCTAATAATTCCACAATCCCTAATCCATGTCAAGTATACTAATTTATTGACGTTGTAAATTGAAGCAGTTCATGTGGAACTTTAGGACCAAGGAAAGGCCCAAAAACAAGGGTCTCCAATCTCCAATACTTTATTTTATTATCATCATCACAGTTTTGGCATAGCATTGGCCAATGGACAACTTCTTGTGACTGGCACAGCATCCACAATCAAATCCAACCAAAGCCCACACACATAAACTTCTTCGCCACCACATCATCATATCATAACATAATCATGATGACTTCTCTCAAGACATTTTGACCAAGATACACCAAAGCTGCCTAATTGTAACAGGATTGCATTCCCACATCAACACAGGCAGAGACTTTGATGGTTTGGCTTTGGCTCGAGCTCCATTCCAAATTTTCATTCATGCTTTACACACGTTGATATTTACACATGATAAGGCGCTCATATACAACATTAACATCAGCATAACACCAATTCATAATCTCCTTTTCATTTTTCGATTGGCAAAGCCGATAGAAAAAAAGCTGAACTATGCCTTTTGGTTCTTATCCAAGGGCTTTTGTTCTTCAATGTTTTCAACCAAGTAGGCTCAGCATCAGCACAGCGGTATCCCTTTTCTATTTTTTCTTCAGTCATTCTCAATCTATAAAAACTATAGAGCTGCTAATTAAAAATATTTTTGATCTACCTATCTTCTAAGGGAAGCTCTGGCAAATTGTGCTCTTAGCGGTTTGGATTTTTTTGGAAGATCGTAAAAAGCACTCAAGCTATCATATCTCCCTCGTGTAGGTCTACAAGCTGCTGCTGCTGCTGCTATGTTGTTGTTCTTTTTACTAGTTTTTAAGTTGGTCTACTCAAAAAATTCATAATATAATATATTTTTTTATCTATCGGTGAGCTAGTGAGCATGAAAATGACTAGCACATTCTTATTCTCGACGAAATACACAATTTTTTTTCCTTTGGTGGTAAATGGTATATGAGTATGGTGTGGTGGCGCAACTTACATCGTCTGTAAAAAAGGGTCGCTTCTTGTGTGTGAACATGCTTAATCTCCTATGAACGGCTTTTTTGGATTCATTGGGATTGGAGTACTAGACCACTTTAGTGGCAGTGGCAGTAAGTAAGTAAGTAGCATAGTAGCTGTAGTAGAAGCTGCGATGGTGGCTCTTTACATAAGCCAGAAAAAATATTGTATCTTGTGGTCTTGGTGATATGATTTGATTTTTTTTGGCGAGCTCAGCTTTTTTTCGAGAAGTGCACTCAACTGATGAGTGAGTGAGTGAGGAGGATGCTTCTTCGGCATCAAGAAAGGAATTAAATGAAGCTATCATACATGCAAAAATGATGAATGAGATGAATTTAAACTATATATATATTGTAATACTAACGATTAGGATAAGACTTGAGAGAATTNGTTGCTGCTGTTGCTATTATTACTGCATGCTTTTCGGAGGAGGTTCTGGGTATCCTCTTCAATTTTATTTTGCAGAAAAACACCATTTTATCACAAAATAATCTTATTTTAAAAGTTTTCTCAATTTTTTTTGTGAGAATGCCGCGCTAAAAAAATCTTAGCTTGGTTCTAGGAGTCCAAGCTACAAGCCACCCACGCCATTGTTAGCAGTTGGCATTAGTGCAGGCCAGCCAAAGTCCATTTTAATTAGCCAAGAAAAGAATGAATAAAAAAATCAAGTTTGCCTTTTTGCTTACGTTGCTATTTTAGAGGGAAATCCCTGCCGTATTGCAATGAAATCTACTTATTGTGCCTCAGCCATTCAATAATATTTTCTTCTGAATCAGAATCTCAGAAATTACAATGAAGAGCGCTACTCATTTATGTGCTCTACGATTATGATTACCTGATTGCATTGAACCACACCACCACATCACAATCTTTTGAAAACATTTAAAATTTATGGTACATTCGCCACATTAAGCCTCACACTGGATGGACTGGATTCGGATTTTTGATTCATATATATTTTTTCTCGGATATATTTCATGCAAATCCCCAATTAGGACTTGGAGCTAAGTCCATCCGACCAGACTCAGACCATGCAACCATTTCTTTTCTAATTTATCGTTTAATTTTTTTCCTTCCTCTGAAAATAAAAATTCCCCGAGAAATTGAAATTCTGCGAGTCAGTCAGAGCAGAGCCTAGTCAAGTTATCAATAGGCACGTTTAATTGCACCCCACACCGAACGCAACCATAATTTTCATTGTTTTTTTGAGCCCTTCAAGTGTCATATCCATCCTTCTTGATCAGATAAAAGTATCTCATTAAAAAGCGAGCTTTGTTTTCTCAAATTCTCGTTTAAATAAGACAAGTTTTATGTGCATTGTTAACACTGCATATTATTTGCTCTTTTTTTCTTCTTTCACAGGAACAGAAAAAATTATACTGGTTTGGTTCTAAAACAATTGCTACTACATACTTACTGCGACTACACCTGAAACTAGAATCGAACAAGAAGGCATTTATCGCTGAAAAGGAAGATGCACGTTAAATATTTGTTGCAGAAACATGCAATTTAGATAGATAGTACTATACTCCCTGAAAAAACAAACACTTAAAAAAATTGCATAGCTCGCGCATAGACCACCAGCAATACCACCTTAAACATCAACTGTTAAATTTTTTGAAGTTTGACTTGACATGACTCGACTTCAACTTGACTTAACTCAGACTCAGGTATATTTTTGAGTAAGCTAACTTATTGAACAGAAAAATAGGAATCCTCCTGATCCATCTGATGCACTTGATATATATATTTTTATAATTTGCATTGTTTTATAATATAAAAATGCTACTTGTAGTACAACCATAATAATAGTTATTTCTCTAAAGAATGAAACGCTCTTCCACCCTGCCAATCTAACATTTTATATCACTAATCAAACAAGCCATTAAAAAAATCTGAAATGAATCGCATCGCAATCGCAACAACTACTGCAGCAGCAAGCGCGCACACAAAACGTATGTAATCATCATCATCATCATCATTTTTTTCTGAAAGGAAATTTATAACAAGGAGTGCACACTTTTTTTAACCAGTCCATAATCATAAAAATATGGATGCAATGAAACAGCAACAGTTATTATCATCATCGTTATTATTGCTATTATTATTACGGGGAGAACATGAGCAGGAGCAATTTTGATTTTTTTTCTGCAAGTTCCCCTCTCGTTTTGCCTAAGTAAAAGTAGGAAAGGTGCAAAAATGAGCAAAGTGCAAACACTATGCAAGCTAAAGAAAAATTAATTTGAAAACATGGAAATTGCCTATTCATGGCTTCATCTTCATTATCATCCTCGTTGCTTATTATTATTACCTATTCGTTCTCGGAGAAGAAGGATCAGTTTAAGTAGTGCATTTTGTATGCAAAAAATGAAAGCACAATGTGATGATAAGCATCGGAGATTATCAAAGTTATAATCATTACCATCATCCGTCCTTCTATTAAAATGCGGCGCATCACATATTCATTCAATTCACTCACTCAATTTAGATTCAGATTGAGTGAGTTGCAATTGGCAGTAGTAGTAGCAGTAGACTGCAATATAGCCGATTAAAGTGCGTGCATCACATCACATCGCGCCATAAAAAGTTGAGACTTATCAATGCACAGAGAAAAAATTGTCCAAATACCCGCCCCCAATTAAAGTTGAAGAAGCAATTTGCTCAGCAAAAACGGTCAATCAACCTACCTACCGATGCTATATAGTGTACCATTTCATTCAAAAAGTCTTTTGCAAAAAACGAACTCCTTATCATTTGCATTGATCTATAAAAAGTCTATTTTTATGAGATGAAATCACATTATAAAAAATGAGAAACGATGATGGCGTTGTAAAACACGAGAAAAAGTTGTAATTTTCAAGAAAAGATTTTTATTACACGGAGGTTATTTAATTGGGAGCACATGCACATCTCAGCAGCATCATCACATCGGCGAGCAATGCAATGCAAAAAATGCGACCCGCCGCGATGGATGGGTGCAAGTGGTGTGTGGTGTGTGCTGCAGAAAATATGAATGTCACTTCTCGTCATTAATAAAATTATTTATTGGCGAAATATAATCTAGGAGAAAAGTCATCAACAGAAAACGTGAGGAATTAATGTGGCAATGAATCATTGTGAAATGCAAATGAAAACCGCAAAATTTTCTATATTTTTTCTCGCTTTTCCTTTGTTGGAAAATGAAACAACTGTCGAGTTATATTTTCCCCTGTTGTGGTTTGTCTTTCTTTTGATTATGAAAAAATGGAACAAGAGAAGAAATAAGTGCAGAAAAAATATGAAAATTGAACTAAGAACTTTAGCTTTAAGTCAAGTCAGACCAGAAGATACGCCCACGAAACTCGAAAAAAAATACTTATTATAATATATAATGCATTCATAATGCTACTTAACAAATACTCATTCTACTTCATTTTTTATTCAACCCTTTTAAATAATTTATTCTTTGTGGTGTATTTTCTAACATAAAAAAGCTATTTTGAGCAAAAACCTCCGTCGAGGAGTGTGTTGCACCAGCTTCACAAAGTTGTTTCTCTCTCTTGTTCTTCTTCTCTTGTTCACAGAATTTTCTTTTGTTATTTTTTTGAGAAAATGTTGAAGCTTAAGTACTCTGAACACACAACGGAAGTTGAAAATTTCTCATTCAAATCAAATCAAAAATTGTTTCTTCTCTTGTTTTCAGCCCTTGTCTCACACAAAAAATGTGCTTTTGTAACTGAGAAAATGTTCTTCTGTAAAACTACCCCGACTCTAAAGCGTGAAAAAAATGTGACGCACAACACATCACACAACCACACACGGTTTTACTTGATTTATAAAACTCATGTGTCGTCTTCTCCGCTAATAAGTAATCCATTTTTTATGTAAAGTAGGAAGCGCATTTTTTCCTCTCTCAATGTGCGTAGAAAAATAATGGGTTCACTTAGCACGTCTCCATTGTCATTTTTAGTTTAGGCGATGATGCATCGCGATTGTTTTCCCTTTGCCAGAGAGGGTACCTAAGGTCTAAAATTAATGCACATAATAATTTTAACTCGGATGGATTTTTTTTACCACTGAAATCTCAGATATCTAAGGTTATAATTTTTATCTCATCGGAACAAATGCCTTTTATTTACTGATTAGACGGATGGATTGGCAAAGTGACATGACATGACATGACACGACACGACGCATGTTCCTGCAGACAAAAAAAATATTCTGTGGCTGTGATGCCTTACCTATTCCTGCAATTTGTACAATAGTAAATAATTCTACTATCTATTTGAAAACTGATACAACTGCATGATGTTTTATAAGAAAAAATTCTATTTTTCTCTCTTCTTCTTCTTCTTCTTACGAAACGAAGGTAGAAAAAAGTTGGGAGGATGCATCATGTAACCTGTACAATTTTGTTCTGATACGATGATAGAAAAAAGAGTAACAATGAAAAAATTAAATGAATCAAGAGAGAAAAAATCAGGAGGAATGCGTAGAAGCGTAAAACTAGCGAAAAAATTGAGCGAAACAATAACAAAATGCGATGTAATGCAACTGCTACTACTTTATTTTTTTACTAGCTTTACTGTTGCTGCTGCTGTGAATAGTAAAATATAATGTGTTACAGATAGCCAAGGTATTTATTCCTCTATTTTTATTGGTATTGGTATTGATAAACACTAAAAATGCGCACTTCTTCTCTTGATTCTTGAATGCCTACATAAACAGCAACAGTGCATAATGAAGGCAATAATATGCGATGTCATGTCATGTCATTCCGCTGCATCACGAACGCAGAAAAAAATAAATAAAATGCACATTATTCTAATCGGAATGGCCATAAATATCAGAGAATTCCTCGTTTGAGCAGTTTCATTTCATTTCTATTCATTGTGATGGGATGTGGATTGTGGATGTGATGTGATGTACGATGACGATTGATAGAGTCAAATCAAAAGGAGAGAATTCTATGCAGCTACGTGGAAGGGGGATGGAAGTTTTTTTATGGCATTACATTACCCATGCAAATTAGCCTAAGCATTTGCAATAAGAATACGATAAAATACGACGACATCTACAACTGTACTAAGGTATGGTATGTATGTTGATCATCATGAGATGATATGATATGATCATCCATCCAAAGACAAAGTGAACTTGACTTTTTTATTGCAAAAGAAATGGCATTTCTTTTTTGGCTTGAATATAATTTTGCACACGTGAATCAAAATAAAAATGGGAGAATATATTTCTGTTAATGACAATGATGCACAAATACCCGACCAATAAATTAAAACGACGACCACATAATAATAATAATATTATTATCCATCCGATCCTCCTCCTCAAGTTCGCATTCAAATGAAGAAGACTATCTGTACAGTGCCCTGTACAATAATGCAAACAAGTAGATATCCTCTTATAGTCTAGTCATTTGAGAGGAGACGCTAGCTAAGTAGTAGATTTATTTTACACATGTTGTTTTGTTTTTATAATTTTTTATGGGACATGTCATAATCATAATTTTTTTGCAATGAAAAATCATGAGAAAAAGTCATAATTTTTACGGGGAAAACGTAGTAAAATAAGCCCACAAGTCGTAAGTCCCGAGAGAGATCTATGTACTATGTAAGTAAACCTATGAAGGTCTTTCTTTTGCTTGGCTTTGGTTAAGTGAGTGGTAAATGGGCTGCTGCCGCCACTGGCATTTTTACTGTAGTACTCCTCATTACTCATTCAATATTCACAAAGTTGATGTTTTATGAATGCATACATAAGTGTAACGGATTAAATTATAATGAGATGAGAAATGCTAAGAAGAAGGGAGGCCTAACCAATATGAAATGCGAGGGAAAAGTTGTAAATTGTATATTTATACTTTGTTTGCACAAGCATACTTATTTCAAAGCTATCCGGTGGTGATATGGTGTGGGGCACAAGGTACATACTACTACTACTCATGCTGGTTCCGTTCTGATTTTGCTAATTAATTCAGAACATTTTTTCTTCTCAACTTTTTCATGCAAAATATTATCTATACTCTTTAGAGGAATGCGGATTTTCTTTTATTTCGCAGGTGAAAAATTTGCTCACCCTATCCTATCATAATTATATTTTGTGCGTGTATGTATTTTTTGTTACGTCAACCAATAAATCTTTTTTGATGTTCTCTGAGGGATGGATGAACAGCTTCCGAAACAAATTGCTATAAATAATTTCAGAGGAAAGAAATATATTTCTAAGACGTACTTTGAGAGTAGGAATGCATGGAACCGGAATAGTATCGGGCTACCCGTGACGTGTTAGTTACTTCACTAAAGAAGACATCGGCAGTGGCCATATCCTCCACTCCGAGACAGTTGTTCGAAGATGCAGTCGATGAGGCGTCCGTCGTGATCAAATTATTTGTACTGCTGCTCCTGCTACTAGTACTTGCTCCACTGTTTGACACACTGATTCCGGAAGAAGGCGAGGAACAATGAGAATTATTGTTGTTACCGCTTTGTTGCTGTTGTGCTATTAATGAGATTCCTCCTAAGTGCGAATGCTGCTGCTGGAAATGCGTCTCCATATATCTCATCAAAACCTTGGAGGGCTTTTGGGGCTCACCGAGAATTCAGATTTTTGAGACATTTTCACTGGATACTCTAAACTTTCATCTGTTGAAGTCATGAATTTAAGTCACTGCAAAAAAATTTAACCGGCGTTCAAGTCCACAAAAATAAACTACAGTTCATTCAAATAAAATTCGTTTCGATCAGAATGTTCACGTTTATAAATCGATCGTTATTTTACTAGTCCACTTGTCAACACAATAGGTCAACAACACAATTAAAATTCCAGTAATGAAAAAAATTGTTCTCACAATTTATGAATAATTCGACTTTTTTTGCTCTTTATTTTCCCAGTAGCCAAACTATTGTACTCTGATAATATCGACGACACTTTGTCTTGATTTTGGGTCACTATGATTTACCTAAACCTATTTTCTCAGATCACTTTTCCCCAAAATCAGATCATCAGCTCACTTGTTTATTTATGTAAGTTATCAACTCATTAATCAAATTTTATCAGTTTTCTTCCTCACAAAATAAAATATTCTCGTCGTTTTCTTGCCACTTGCAAAGTTGAACTGATTCCGATAAGATAAATTTTGCAAATAAAACACACCACTTTTATGTATGAAATCAATTGATTTGAAAGCACATCATATCATCATCACGATAAAAAACTCTCTTTTATCATATCAATCCACAACGACACACTTCCTTCACACTCCTCCAGGAAGAAAAGAAACTTTTTTTCTGTCAGATTTTTTTTCTCCAGTCAAATTCAATAATATCTCACGAATTCACAAGACAAGGACATCCAGAGAAGATGACGATGTTTTCCATACAAAACATTTATATATATTCACAATGATGATGATGCAATGCAATGTGTGAACTTTTTATTTAGTGCGATGATAATAATAATGATATTATAATGGAGCACATTTTTTTCTAGCTTGGTTAGATTCTCTGACTTTGACTCTATCTCAAAATTTTGTTATTTTTTATATATATATATATATATTCTGTCAAGATAAGGGAAGGTTCTTTCCGCGTTGTGCCCAACTCGGAGCACACAATCACTATGAAAGGAAGGAAAGAGCCGATAGCGAGCTTTTCCTCTTATCTCATCTCCTCAATCTTCTTCTTCTCTCCCTTTTTTAACATTCAAAATAAAGTAGGGACTCTTTCTTTCACATCTTGTTCACACACAAAGTTCCTATATGATGATATGAAAAAGGCTTCTCCAAAAATAAAGAGAGAGATGCTCCCTTCGAAAAAAATATACAGATCTGAGTCTGAGACAGCTCGTAGTCGTAGCTTCTTCCTTTTTTACTCTACACGTTATTTTGTTTGACTGTATAAAATGCACCATCCACCATGCACCACCGTCAAACATCAACAGTGAGTTTGGGCTAGCATACACAATGGAAAAATGAGAGAAGTTTTGAGAGTTGAAGTGAGCTTCATGAAGAGAACATGAACAAAAAACACATGTGTTTTCCTTCTCGCTTTTATGCTTACTTCAGCTCAGTATGTATTGAGCGTATGTATACACGCAAAACTTTTTATCATTCCCCCTTTGTACGGCCAAAGTATTCCACTGAAATGATAAGAGAAGCGATTTTTTCTCTCCTGAGCTGCTGAACTGAACAAAACTGTGAGTGTGAGCATGAGTTTACTGAAGGGAAGATGATATGAATGGTAAAAACTTTTTTCCTATTGTGATGATGTGCATTCAACATTCACTATAATTTACATTGTTGGGTATATACAAAAGCCGGACTTTTTCATGGGGGTGGATCTCTCTGAGAGAGGGAAGGCGGCGCTTCCATTATCAGTGGAACCTCCTTCTTTCATGCCACTTGAATGCTGAAAATATACGCGCACGGTCCCCCTGTAAAAGATTGGCCACTGCCCAGAGAACTGAACACAGAAGAGAGAGAGATGGATAAAATAAAATAGATAGCTCAAAATGCATGCACATACCCTGAAAAAATTGTATCGCATCGCGTCGTCGGAGGAGAAGAGATGAGAAGAAGATGAGATGCGATGCGAGAGAGGAAGGAGGACGACGACGACGATGAGGAGCGACATGGGAAAATGAAAAGTGCGAAATGTATGCATAAAAAATATAATATTCACGATTCACAAGTCCAAATTGCCCGTGGAATAAAATTTCAGTTTTGAACTTCTTCTTCTCTCTGCTCTGGATATTATTATGTATGTAGTAGTAGAATATTTTTTTGGCAGAAATCTTCTTTCACAGAAATGAAATGAAATCAGAAAAGGTTAACGATCACGCTTCATTTTTTTCCTGTTTTGATTACGTCTTATCGTCCTCCTGGATCTCTGGGTTTACGCTTGTTTGGTAACATGGAAAAAAAATTTACGATCTGAATATGTGTGTGTTTGTACTTAGTTTGTACCCGACTTTACAGAGTAGGTACATACTTTCATTCTGAATTAGTAATTTTTTTTACCTCCGTAATACATATTTACCGTGAAGGTTCACACATATATTTTTTCGTGTCACTTTAATCCTGATCTTATCCAAAGATAAGTTCTGCTGGTGAGCAGAGCAGATCGCCTCATCATATTTTTATATAAATTTTTTTTCAGGAGCAGCTGAAAAACTTGAAACAAAACTGGGCTCTTAGATCTTAGCTGGTGAGCATCGGGTGCGATCCGATGACACTTTTTGAATCAAAATATCACATCACATCATCATCTTCAGATCATCGCATTTATTTTACGAAGTAGTGCATAGAAATATATACGTCCCCGTCGTCATTATCCTCACCTGATAAAATGATAAACTTTTTTTCAGCTTCTTCTCCTCTTCTGCCTCACCTCTTTTTATGTATTTATTTCTCAATTGAAAAATTTCTTTTTCATGTTTTCATTTTACAGCAGCATAGTAAAAATATGCTGGTTTCTTCGATGATCAGCAGAGATGATCTCTGGTTTTTGCGTCGTGCTTACAAGTTGTTGCTTCCAACACTTCATTCATTATTCCATTAACCCACCTAAGTATGTGATGTGATGAGACTAAAATGCTCGTCATCATCGTCGTCATCATCCTCTGATTAAATTCTGATAGCATTATTACAAAAAAAAATCTAGAAATCTTTGGGACCACAACCACGACCAGACCAGTCTGAGCCATTCCTTGTCCACTCGAATTTAGAAAAAAATTATGTGTGCGTGATGGTGATAGTTTTATAACGTAATGACAAGAACGGTGTGGTGG
>JAHZNI010000181.1:0-10123 GCA_027744415.1 Seira ritae
ATTGTGTAAAGGCGCATATCGGATTATACTTTTTCCTGTAGATAAAATATCTATGTACATACATACCTACTTGGTTTTTTGGAGCGATTGTGCACTCCATGTATAAATGTACTTGCTTTTGCTTACTTCTAAAATTCTTGGAATGAATGATGCCCTGCTGCCAGCCAAACCAAAGAAGTATCAGATGAAGGGTTTCGTCTCTCTCTCTCTCTTTTATGAGGGTGACACTGAAAAAAGTTTGAGCCTAAAGTCTATGTACTATGTACCTAAAGCTTTTCAAGTTCTTATACCAGTATCATTATTACCACTACCACACACTCTTCAAAAATCTTCTTCAGACTATGCTACATAGACATACGATTTTTTCGGGGATGAATGCATTGCATACATGCATGCATGGTGGAAGTAGCGATGTACTAGAAGGACAACATAGAAATTCGTGAACTTTACTCTTCCCAACATTTCATGAGAACGATCAAGTCTTCGTCATCAACATTCCTACATGCATAATAATCATCAATGCGAAATACACATGCTACTTCAAACTGTCCTTATTCCGATCTCCCTCTCATTTTTTCTCAGAAGAAAAGAGATTTTTTTTCATTATATTATTGCGCTATAAAGTACTTGAGGACGCAAACACACATGTTATGTTGTAGTAAGTAAAGTAGAGAGTGCGTAGAAGAAAAGGAATTCCATTTTCAAAACTTCCTTCCCATTTTTTCCACAAGTAAACCGAGAACTCAAGCCCAGCACTAACACCAACAACTTGCTCTTTTTTCAAGTAGTTAGTTCGATGTTATGTTTTTGTGTTGGTTTTTTGAACTGAAATTCTCGGTAGAGAACAGAGACCTTCCTAATATTTTTCAGCAGGTCTCCAAAAAGATACTTATAATGTGCTTTACAATCGGTCTCAGGTCATAAAACTTTTTCCCGATTTTTTGGGGGCACAGCAACTCGAACGAACGAACGTCGAACCAAATTGCAGTGAAATAAAAATTTACTTCTCAATGGCCGGGTTTCCATTGTTTTCGAAATTGTATAGACAATAAATGAATGCAACTGTGCAATGCACGATGCAATCTATTTGCTTTATTTACGAAATTATAACGTAAAACTTTCTTAATACGTGGAATTATTTTGGGGCATCATAAACCAGTCGAATTTGGTTCAGAACTAAAGAAATTATTACTGAGGGAAATGGCTTTTTTTCTATAAATGAACCTTACTGTAATTTGATTAGTGATGTGGCTTGACTTGGCTGTTGGCTGTGAATGACGCGATGATATTTTGACATGATACGATCACGATAATAAGCTTCTCAAATGGCCATTTGTATTATAATGCGGATACCACCACTTGGGGTACGGAATTGAACTGAACGCGACGATTCGATACAAGTGCAACTTGCAACAGAAAACCTTTCAAGTACATAGACTGAAGAATGCAGACTAATAAAAATCGGGATCATATTTCGCACGATGACAATGAGCCTTCCTCTTCCAAAGGACATTATTGCACAGTGCAATCAGGAAGGGGTTGATTATTCCATTCTTTGTCTGGAATATTAGTTTTTCTACGACTGCATCTATAGCTAAAGCTAACGTAGTCCGCAGGTGAATTGTGAATTCATACATGTAAAACATTATTGTACTCCTTATTCAAAGGCCATGAACTTACCGAATGCACTCAGAATCCGATCCACTAGAAATATCCTTCAATTTCCTATTTCGAAATTTGAATAACTGATTTACTGAATGTTATCACGAACTCATGATCATAATATAAACACTCTTGACCAAGAAAAAAAACTGGGCAAAGACGATGATAATGATAATCATGCGGAAGCACTAGCTGTGTTATTCTTTTAAAAATGCAGAAGAGCTCCAATCCAATGCAACTCTAACAAAAACTAACAAACTATGAATTTCAATTTCACCCCTTTCCTCCCGCTGGAGCTGTTTCAGCTCCCAAGTCCTAAAGAAGACGAATCGTTCACCTTATTAACTAACTAAAAGGAACTAGTTGAACTGGAGAAACATGGTTTATTTTGAGTTCCCTCTGCTTCCAGTTAAATAAATGTTGAGAAAAATTTTTGTTTATTTTTTATCTGCAGTAGTGTTTAATCTTTCTTCCTTTTTTGTGCTGCTTTAGATGATATTTACTAAAAAGAACTTGACTCCTTGCATTCAATTCTCTTACGCACATGTACATCCAATCCACGCCACACACAACTATACATGCATTTTGGAGGAAAGAACGCAGCGCTCCTTCGAATGTAAACACGAGTCTTTGTATACCTCGCAGGTCGTCACAATCACATGAAAGTATTTATTGCATTGCTTTGCTCACTCCAAACGACACAAAGAATCCAGGAAAGAATGCGTGTCATCCGTCTTCTGTGAGATTTTTTAATGCTTTGAATTTACAACACCGAAATTAGTTATTCATTCTAGGAAGTAATTTCGTCGTCTCGTCATAATTAATCCCCGACTCAGATGAATTCATTAATAATGAAGGAGATTGCAAAATCTGAGTTGAATGGTTGTAAAATGATTAATAAACAGTAATGACACAAGGATTCCCGGCTAAATGAGAGGTATCCTTGCACAAAATATCAACATAATATACGATCCCGAACTGATGCATTCACGCGTATCTACCTAACTAACATAACCGCACAACTTAGGAAAACTGTCACCAACTGTCAAAATGCAGTTCACGAAAAAAAATTATTTCTCTTGCCTTCTCATCAAGGACTTTATTCACACACTGTCACTTTGTTCCTACTTCCCATGCAAGGCAATAGTAGTAATAATGTCACAATACAAAATGACATGATTCATTTCCAAATCACCTGAAGAATCTCGACTTATTCGAGTAATTTCCCTTGTAATTATGTTTTCTTTGTTCTACTTTACACTTTTTCAAGGGATGAGCCATAATGAGCTTGGATCTGCAAAATACCGAATTCCAATTATAAATTTTTTTCCGTGTATGCCGCGCTAACAATGAGTTTGCATGCAAGTGGGAGCAGCAGCAACAGCAACACTCGGTATTTTTTCTCCCTTTTTAAAAAACGTGTTTCGTGGTCTTTACAGTCTCAGCACTTGACTAATACTAACGAGACGAAGTGGTCGTCATCAAACGCTCAGAGAAATGAGAAAAGAGACCATGCACACATAATCCCCTATCCCATTTTTTATCCCTACAAGTTTACTCTAGGTAAAATGTGATGTGAGTAAAAGAATCGAATAGTGAACTGCACATGCTACATATATGCCCGTGGTAAGTAAGTAAGTAAGTAAGTAAGTAAGCATAAGTTGTGCTTAAAAACATCCTTTTTCCACAATGCATAGCCAGCAAAAAAAAAAGAACTCAACAAGCTATACAAGTACAAACTCGTAGTATGTTTACAAAGTAAAATGCCTTGCTTGCATGCTTAATAAGCTCAGTGCTACAGCATTGCATTGCAGGTCTTTCTTGTCAATGTCTATCCAAAATTTGAGAAGAAGAAAAAAAATTACAATTGCTGGAATGAAACTTCACTTGTACTTTGTACATGTTTAAAATGCTCTTAAAGTTTAGTTTGGTCCATGAAATGAGAAGGCATCAAACATCATCATCGTCGTCGTCTTGAGCTCTTCATGAACAAAAAAATCTTTAAAAGAGAGAGACTGGAACGAGTGCTCAAGTACTTCTCCTACGATGATGCTATGTAATGTATGCTCTAAGGAAGTATCTTCCTTACAAAATATGTACATACACATGTACCTCGTCCCTTGAAAGAAGACAAGAGACGGAGAGAGGTAGGTGGAATGATGATATGATGCAACAACAATGCCCGCTTCTAACAAGGTGTAAGTATAGTATAGACAATATAGAAAAATATTCTGAAGGAGGCTCAGGTATAGGAATGCATAATGCAATATCTTATCATCGTTATCATCATCTTCTACTTCATGATTCCTAAGTTTCCACTACAGGTACCTTTGAAAAATCCTGAATTGTATCATCATCATCATTGAATGTGAAAACAACATAGGGACATACACATACAACATACATGCATACCAGAAGAAGAAAAACTTCTTCGTCGAGTAAAAGGAAACAAAAGTTTACTCACCCAAACTTTTTTGCTGGAGCTGGAGAAGAGAGAAAAACTGGAAATACTTTGTTGCTGGATGGAATACAGAACTAGATCTGAGGTCCAGGAGTGCACTAGTTCTTTATGAATAAACAAGGCTGTTCTCGCTGGTATAATGTAGAATTGACTGTGTGTCTTCAAAGATTCCTTTTAGAAGTAGTAGTCAGTGTTTACCAGTTCATAAAAAAGTACATGAGTCGAGTCTCTTCACTTACATACATACACACGCACTCGTAAGGAACTATGCAAGCATTCCTTTTCATATTACATATTCAACAACGAGAAAATGTATCTGCTCAGTTTTTTAATACCGGTCTAGTCGACGTCGTCAGTCGTCATCATCTTGGAAGCAAGGAGATTTTCATGTTAAAAAAGTTGAGACATGAGGAATAATGCTGATGTAGCAGCATGTCTCTCCATGTGAGTGCAGGAGCATGGCCTTCTTAGATAAAGCCAAGGTCTCATTTCAGTTTCGATTCCGTCTTGTTAGGGTTAACTTGAGAATACCAATATTATCCCTTTGTCTTATAAGCCCCTTTTCCAATTTCTTTTTTTTGTTTCTCGAAAAGAACTTTTGCTTCAATAGTCAAAACCAAAAACGAAACGAAACCACATGGCCTAGCCAGCAAACCAGTTAGGCGAACACGAAAAAAATGTATTATTCCAGTTCCTCAATAGGATAATATCATGGTAAAGGGGAGAATCGCGTTATATTTATGTACATACTAATATCCAAACCTTCTTTTTCCAATCTTCCCTCTTGTTGATAACACATTATAATAATAACAATAATAAGGCTTGAAAACGATTTTGGGTTTGTTGAAGGTAACAAGGAGAAGAAATGAGCGCCTGGATTCTTCCTTACAGCAACAGCATGATCCTTCAATTCTTTCTTGTCGAGATTATGACTGATGATGGTGGAATGAAGAAGGAAGGGGGAAGGGATTCTGTTCTTTCTTTCTTTTTTTTCTGTCTCAACGAGAATGAGTTTTCTTACATACGTTCACGTTTTGTTGTTTCTTTGGGTTGGGGTGTTTGAAGCTTATTATGGTACCTTCGTACCTTATCTTATTTCTTCCCTTGACTTTTAAAAACAAGTGGGCTTAAACAGAGAAAAAAGTGGCTGGTGGTGGCTTAGCTGGCGAGGACTTGAATTTCTTTCCTTGAATTGTGGCAGGCAGTGAGCGTGATAGAAGAATGCGTATATGTAATCTAAGGAAAATGAACAAGAAAAAAAGGATGGCAACTCATTCTTTTTAAGGCTTATTTACTTACTAATGCTTTAAATGACAAAAACGAAGATTTTCACTGAAACACATGAACAATAAAAAGAAGTTTGGATCTTGTCTGGATGCATGTATCTAGTATCTACCTTTGAAAACGCACTGTAGTAAAAAAGAAGCATACCTGTAGTAGTAGTAGTCTCCCTTGATGCTCTTGCTCAAGGAACAAAAAGCCTGGAGGGTTAATATGATGTTCCTTCTTCTTTCTTACTTTGCACGGTCGAAATTCTCAAACTTCCTTGAGAAATCCTGCTCTATGATATTGCATGTTGCATGATGCAGTAAATACTTATGATGATTGTATAACAGTTACAATGATGATGATGATGAATTAAGGAATGAAATGAAAAGTCATGTTAAGTGGGAAAGAACAGGAAGGAAGATTATTTGTAAAGGGGAAAAATTTGTTCACAAAATTACAAAGTATAAACAATGGAAAAAACTGGAGAAGAGATGGAAATGATGATGCCGTTCGCGTTTGTTGCGTTGCTTCTTCTGGTTACGCTTGTTGAGATACGCACAGTCAGCAAAGGAATGAGCCACGGCTTGGCTTAATCTGAACTAGAGCAGACGTCGTTATTAAGGAGGCTTTTATCCATGAATAAAAAAGTAAAGTTGACTGTTTTCCATATGTATATGATATGATGATGATGAGGAAGTATAAAAATTCTTTTGCTTTTCCTCAATACTCGGCCTGGTTGAAGTGAATGCGTGTGTAAACTCTGGAGACTGGAGAGAGAATAAGGAATAGAGCTGTGTGATGCTAGCAGCAGAGTTGAAACTCAGAAGAGATGATAAAGAGAGAGAGAGAGAGAGAGAGCGCGGTGGTGGAAGAAGAAGTGGTGGTGGTGTGCTATATGATTTTGAAGGGAAAAGTTGGTAGGCAATGCGAAGCAGCTTTCCCCTCTCAAAAAAATGTTGGATGGAGAAAGTGAAAGAATACTCTGTTGATAAGATTCTACTACTTTATTTTGTGTATGTAGCTCCTCAGTTTCAGAAATGGATGGATGCAGGCGTTTCACCGAGAATCTATCTCCGGGAGAGATGCCGGATTGGAAAAAAAGCTTTGTCTTGTGTGTAAGATTGAGAGACCTGTGTACTCGGGATCAGTGGAAAAGGAGGTGGGTTGCTCTTTCAATAAAAAGGGTCGGTCTTATTTTCGCATTCCATTTTTATAGGATGCGAATGCTCAGTGCCCTAAAGAACATGAGAAGAGTAAAAGCTGGAGAAATGGAATCGGAGAGAGCTGTGGTCTTGTCGCGCTTGTCCTTTATAATTTTGTTTTGAGCATGAAGAGCGACTGGACGCGAAGTGGGCAATACAATGTATGCATGTATGTATGCAATCTTATTGTTTTACCACTTCCAGTGTGAACGTGTAATGCCAACAAAGATCTCAAGAAAATAGATTAAATGATAGAGTGGTCATGTTTTCAATCAGTATTAGTCATGCGTTAAACTTTTTTTGTTTTCATGAAAGTTATGAAAAAAGGTATTTTATGGTTAAAGTTCAAAATAAATGCATGTGGGTACGGTTAAAAGAATCATTTTGCACATGCAATTTAAAAAAGGTCTGATGATACATAAATGATTATATTTTTGCCAAAAGTTCCATTTAATATTACCGTGATCCTTGTTCAGTCCGTTCGGCAAATGACAAGAGAGAAGCAGTTACGTTATCTGTAGAGCAAAAAAGAAAGCATTGGTCCACCAAGGTTAAGAATTCGTTTTGGAAAATTGTCACCGTACAATAAACCTGCAACAAAGTCTGGAAAGCATCACTACAATTTCATACAGAACGATTCAGTCGAACTTAAGAAAATGAGGAAACGGAACATAAAATTTGCAATGATTGAACTTTGGTGCACGATTGAACTAGTCATTAATGTGGATTGCATCATATCATGATAATATCAGATCAGATTTCAGATGAAAACTAACACTTCTCTTTTCACGGTGAAAATCTGCAAAAGGGAAAAAATATCAAAATCCATAATGAAGAATTCTCTCGCACTTAAGAACAATGGCAATAGCAATAATGCTGCGTAAAAGTACGCTCAAGCAAGCATTTCTTTTCTTCGCAGTACATACATAGTTTGTACGTGTAAACGCACTCAGCATGTAAGATTTCATGTGGATTTTTTTCTCAGTTTGGCTTACTTGCCTCCCTCTTTTGTTCGTTCCAAGTTAAGAAAGGCAAAGCTTCATTCGCTGACGGTAAGCGAAAGAAAGAGAAGGGAACAAAGTGAACGCGTTACAACACGAAGTGATATTTTACCCAAAACATCATAAGCACATCACTACAACTCACGTTTTCCTCTATCTAGCCGATACCGATTTGGCTGCGCCAGAGAAGAACCACCCACTTTTGAAGCACAAGCCAATCCTTTCGGTCTTTTTCTTTTGGTCTTCCTCTGAACACCGGCTCGCTAACGTGAACGTGTTGTATTTCGGGAGAGCTCTACAAATGATACGCTGTAAAATCCTACGATCTTGCCGATCTATAAGACATGCAATGTATTATATTACTGTACTTTGTGTTCCTTTATGCTTGCAGCTTTAGCTTTGGTCGGCCGGACTGACTGAACTGAATATGCTTACAATAATGATAGCGCATATAGCTTTGAAAAAGTTGTCGGCTGGTCGGACAAGGCAAGTTCTAGGCCATCTTCTGCATTTAATGCTTACTAGTTCTTTAAGCAAATGTTTGGTCGACCTGAGTACTTCAGTAGAAGTGAAGGTGGCAGTATCGCCTTAATAATTTTCATTTGATAATGAATTGCATTAAAAATGATGCGATTAGGCTGGGCGTACATATAGGAAAAATGATGCTAGTCTTAGTCCTCTGAAATTATGAAAAAGTAAAGATTAGTATTAATATTAGCATGAAATACAATGCTTACATCGAGTGAATCTACCAAAAATTACATTCATTTTAAAAATTAGACACGATTTTTGTTTTGAATTTTAATGCTTAATGACATGGATAAATATAGACACGTTTTTGTCGATCTATAAATATACTAATGCATGCTAAGCACTACAATAATTTTAAATGCAACATCGGTATTTGTGTTACAGTAGCTTATTAAATCCAAAGAGGAGATGAAAAATTCTTGGTATCGTTATAAAGTTATTTAGTATGCAAGGGAAATAATAATTGGAAACTGGAGGTGGAAACTTTAGAAGTGACAAGGTTCTTGGTTAGGGACGAGGTCGACAATGATCATGACAATAAGGCTTAATTTATCATGGAAAATTTTGACTGTCATGTTCATGTTTTGGACTCCAAATTATTTAAACTAAAATTACAACTTATTAAGTTTAAATCAATGAATCAATGTGAGAAATCCGGACTCGCATCTTGCACATAAAACGAAATGGCACACACGACATACATTAAAATGTTTTGACAATTTTATTGTCATATTAAGCAGTGGTAGGTTCTTTTGTCAAATACACAATTCTGATGCAATTTTTGGCAAGTTTGAGTATACCTATGTACTTTACATACTATGAACGAAACCAATGGCTTTTCGTCATCATAATAGAATCAGGGTACGCAGTTTTAACAAGATTTTCCGATCAACTTTTCCTCAATCATTGCGGGATTAAAAGCATTTGCAGTGTCATCAAATTAAATACCTTGCTAAATGTCACATTCAGTGACCTCGCAAAATCATGTACCTATTTTGTGATAATAAAGACATTCGCATAATTCAGAGAACAATGTACTTTCAGATAAGACCACTTCATATCTCAGCAAAAAATCTAACATTGCATGTATTTAATTTGTCATTATCGACTAGAGCTGCACTTAATTAAACATCATACATATCAGACTGACATGTCCCCTGTGTGCTCTGATCAGTTCAACTGTTTTTATCGAAAAAATTCCAAAAGGAAACGTGAGGAAAGGCCAGACATCATCTGAATACGCGTACGTATGAGGCTGAAGCATGCAACAACCCAAAGCTATTTATTCGATTTTTATTATGATTAAAATATGATGTATATTCAACAGGTGATTTGTATGCAAATGAAGAGTCAGTAATAAAATCTCTGCTCTCTACATCGACTATCGATACATCCCGAATCCAACTAAATCAAAGTACATATAGCAATCCTGATTTATTTTTTTTAATGTGCGTAAATTCATGACACCTCACATTACGGGTCGACTCGTTAATTGAGTTTCTTTTTATTTTGACATTGACTAGAATAGAATTGACGTACAGTAACCATTATATAGTACATATTTTTAAATAAATCTATGACAGTAACTATTCCATTCCCAAAATGAGAATGCACTTACTTATCAAAATGAGAGCTTTTAGGAAAAAACGTTGGCGAAGTCAAAGTCAGCCGTCAAGTAAGGAAAGTAACTTGTAACAACTGTGACATTGCTATTGTCACATCGCAACTACTATATCATAAATCATAATGCCAGCAGCATCGCATCACATAAAACGATTCTATTAAATGATGAATTCTAATTTTTATGAGATGAGAGAGTACTATTTTATTATTTTTAGACAAAATGTTGTAGGATGAGAACTAAATGAATCGCTAGATTGACTGATGAGAGATGACTTGTACTTTGTAAGTTACATACAATGTAACGGCAAGTGAAGCTTGTAAAAAGCAATATTCCCATCGTCATAGTCATGAAGTAATCGTGCGTATGCATGCAT
>JAHZNI010000182.1:0-10472 GCA_027744415.1 Seira ritae
ATTTTATTCCCTTTAAGAAGGTAGAGTAGAGGTATGGATTAAGTGAGCTGTATTCCAAACCGGGAATGCTAAATTTGTTCCTGTCACCTGTCAGGTTTTTTACATTATGATAAAGTATGTACCACTAAATGAAGTCCGCCGAAAGCCCCAGAATTGGTGAATTAAATAAAAGTAAAGGCAGAAATGGATCTATGTAGTTTCTGTAATTGGTTTTGACATGGTGGTTTCTCTCATTTGCGAATAATCTAATGAATTTCATTGCAAAGCATGTAAAGTGACACTTCATGAAATGACAAAACGGGAGTAACCAACATATATGCTGAAATTCGTGTGACAAAATTGAACTAGTGACCTTGCACTGTGCGTATAGTGGTCGTTCTCCGTTTGGTCAAATGGGCGATGATATATTCATTATTTTGCAATCCTGCAATCAACTCGCTATTTACAGTAAGATGAATATTCAAAAAAAATTGATTGAATTGGAAGTCCGCATCCGTGCCATGCCCATGAGATGTCCCCGCCAGAGAGATGTCAAGACTAATGCTTATTCCGCCATCTCTATCATTGCGTAATTTAAAGGGAAATGATGAAAATTCAAACTTGGCATTCATTTCATAGGAAATATGTAATTGAATTGTCTTTCGATCCATTACAGCATCAGGATAGCATTGATGCAAAAAAATCAATTAAAATTTACACTCAAACCCAATAATCGAACAGGATCATAGCGTACAGAGACGATCGTTTTTTTAAGTTGCCGCATGTGGGTTTTTTTTGTTCACTGTGACAGATGGCTAACTTTCCGCTTCACGGCCAGATCATGCCGTGAATACATGTTCATCGTAAATAGCGTAAAAAGTAATTTTCTTCTATGCACGCGACTTCCTTTCCACGAGGGTCACAATCAGACAAAAATTCGACGGTTCCTAGATTCTAATTCTGCGTTTTTTGTGCCTATTTTACCATTCATGAATGAGTACTGAGTACGCGACGTAGGTCATCACGAGGGTTGCACATTGCGTAGTCAACTTGAAAACTCGAAAGCTCTATAGCTTCTGTTCATTTTTTACGACGACCACTTCATATCACTTTGCCCACGGCTCAAATCTCTGTTCTTTGCAATTAAACAGATCTCACGATTCATGAATGAAATGAATGAATTCAAATTTTTACTGGTGAAGTAAGTAAATATGATTCATTTTTTTGTGGTTGGTTGGACCGCACAACAATGACTTTTATTATATTTTACATTCAGCAATCAAAAACCAGTAAAACCGATTAGGCAATAGTAAAATTCAGATTTTTTCCTAGAAAACAATGTAGTGCAATAATTGTACTAGTATGAATATGAATTTTAATATATTATTCAGGTGACGGCAATACCGTGGGCCAGGCCATAGATCCAGAAAATAAATCATGTGTCATCATTGAAATACCTAAGTTGCATTGCGTGATGATGATTATGATTAGACTACGCACTGACAAAAATATATTATTTTAGTTCAAGTTTAATAATTGAAATCTTGCATTGAATTGGCTATGCCGACCAGACCACTGATTCCAATCAAAATTCATCGCTCATCGCAATCACATCCAAGTGATCAGTGATCCTTTTTATTGGCGGCATTGACATGAAATGATTTCTAGATCGATGAAAATATTATGACAATAAATTATATGATTTGAAGAAAAGTGAAGTTCACTACTTTTAGTAGTGGAGAATCCATAGGCCCATCCTTCTTTATTTTATAGCTTCGGCTTCATTGTTCGAATTCCATCTAACCGCCAAAAAACAACGCACTTAGGTACCTACGGGAGATCGTCCATCGTCGTAAAAACCGTTGGATTTTCATGCTATTTTCTTCATTGCCATGATTCTTTCAAGTTTAGTACTCTCATAAAAACTCAAACAATTAACATGTGCTCCACCACCATACCACCACTATTACTACCACAACTGATGCCGATGCAGAGATTCAGATGATGAATCGAGCACTATGAGCTGTCTAGAAGGGTCTATGAAGCTCTATCGATACCGATGATACGATACTACGCTCTAATTCATTGAGGTGGCGATTTCTACAACTCATGCCAAAGCCAAGCCCCACCACATCACAACCCAATCCATCCCTTAAAAGTGCAGTGAGACTGCATAATCTTCCGTTAAATATAATCTCATAAAAATGAAAATTAATAATCGCTTTTGCATAAAAGGCCGGAATGGAATTTGAGATGATTTGTATCATAAAAAACTACTTTACTCCCTAAGTGTCGACCCCGACACCTGTTTGATACTCCAAGTGTACTTATTTGGAGGGAATAAGAGCAACTGTATTAAAGCATCCCTCCTCCTATCACATCTGAAATGCATGAGTTATTATTGTTGATCCACCATTATAGATAGACAAAAAGGAAGGATGATTTTTGTCGATGATAACGAGATGCATTATAGATCTATTCGTAGCGCTTAAGCATGCATCAGTGAATAAGTGGACTTTTTTACACCTCTTTTATTGCAAAGTCAGCAGCAAGACATTAAACCAAGGAAAAAATATCGTACAGTGATTTGTACTATACCAATAAAAATATTTTGTAGTATAGAAAGCATTAGGCAACAATTGGATTGGATGGATCTATTTCATTTCATTTGAGTTTTGGCTCTGGTTGGTTGTGTGATGAACTAAAAAAATGCAAGAGACCAGCAAAAGCGACAGCGACCAAAAGGCAATAATAATTATCATTTACAAGTTTAGAAAAATGGGGGAATGCTTTCAGGAACACGAAAATGAATTAAAATGCATCTCAGGTTTCTGCCAAATATAAATGACTCCCAAAAACCAAAATAGAGAAGTCAATAATTTTTTGTCGGACTTACTATGAAGGAACACGAAAATGAATTAAAATGCATCTCAGGTTTCTGCCAAATATAAATGACTCCCAAAAACCAAAATAGAGAAGTCAATAATTTTTTGTCGGACTTGCTATGCAGATGCTGTGCACATAGTCTCTCAACTGTTTCTTGTTTGAATCTCACTCTATATCATGGTGTCCAAAGGGCAGGTAACAACACAATCTAATTATTTATTGCAGCTTGAACAGTGTGAGAGGAAAATATACAATGTAGCATGAGCAAATGTCATGTCTTTTCACTCCAAAGCCGTAAATGAAATTTAAGCAGTTAGTCCGACAGCAATATATTTTTGCACGCGCAATGCGCAATTCATAACCAAACCACTGCTTCTAGCCACAAAAATCTTAAATGAATTTGTTCAGTTGGTAAGTCAGCATATAGTAATATCTAGTGCAATGGTCAAACCTTTACCAATTCCAATGGTTTTATAATGAACACCAAAAAATGCAGCAGAGCGCGAGAAATGCACCCAAAGTCTTATGGCATAATTATGATCATGATTATGAATCACAATAAAGTGCTTCAGGATGACAGGTAAGAGACTACCCGAACCAGATATAATTTTTTTCGTCATCTCATCTCTCTCGTCGTACGAAATCTGTCGCATGCCTGTTACGTAGGAGAACTGCCAGACGACATGGGCTTCAAACTACAGAGCTGGTTATTTCCATGTCGTTGGTTTTTCTTTGCGGTAGCGTTTTTCTCAATTTACTATTTCGTTTGTGACTTGTGATTTTACTTCATGCGTGAGGAATTTCATCACTACCTGCCTGCTTTGCTTTTCCTGCCTCCTTTTGTTTTTCTTGCCGGCAACGGCAAGCAACTGTGATTTGCAGCTCACACAACACATGTACCGTTCTTTAGCACTCTTTAAAGTTAATTAATTTTTGCCAACATTATTACCCAAATAAAATTCAATTTTTCAATTGAACAGTATTGCAGCATAAATTTCTTCCTTGTGACTTGCGACATTTGAAAAATGCTTATTACGGAGGAAGTTACCCTTTGGCTAAATTTTCAGTAAGAGCGGAGCCGCAAAATGATGAATTAACAGTACCATGAATTTCTCCCTATGATTTTTTTCATTTGCACGTAATTAAAAAACAAAACGATTTGAGCTATGACTTAAAAATTAAATATTACGAATTTATGATATTTGATAAAAACTCAAGTCTTCGATCCCACACATGGATTTAAATCCTAAATGTAGGTTATACTCACAAACATAAAATGCGCTTCACAGCACAGCTATAACTTTTTTGCATCGTGTTTGGGCAGTATTTCATTGTGATGTGGGCAGTCTTAAACGAGGATTTTTATCGATAAAACGAGAGAATATTATAGTCTCATAATATTCTTCTCTGTATGCACTTCCTATGTAAAGGTAACACCAACATTGCATTCTTTCATTTCATCTTTTAATGAATCTTATTTGCATTTGCATCCCAAAAAAGAAGTGCAGTGCAGAGCACCAAGATCGTAAATGTAATATTGTTCCTTCCAAAATGGTTATGGCGAGTACCTATGTACTACGTTCTATATCCGTACTTTGTACGTGTGATGTGATGATGAACTTGCTGCATTTTGTTTGCAAGATGAATCCCGAAAGTAATCATAATGATACTATGATACTACCTTGCATTCATAAATCACATCCACATCTTCCTTAGTCCAAAAGCTGCATAACAATTTTTAGTAATACGTAAAAATGAAGAAAAAAGAGAAAATGACTAACACTTTTTGAGCGCTGCACTAGCATTGCAGATGGAAAAAGAATTTGAGGCTCAGAGAGACGGTGTGGCTATCGGCGTGCAAAAAGCTGTAGCCAAGATTCCTTTTTTGCTTTGATGCAGCACCACCATTATCACGAGTATCATGGTGATGATCAACAATGCTCTGCTCAACAATCAGCCTCGTTCCTCACTCACTCAGTAAGTTAGTAGTTGTTTGGGGCAATGTAAAAGTATTATGACTAGAGCTATAGGTACCTTTTAGGTATCCTATATGTCACTACAAAGTCTGCTGATGCATGTATTCTTATAGGCACTGCATTGGTAAGCAAGTTTGTATCTATGCGATGCGATGCATGTTCTTTGTAGCCACAGGTACGTCTTGAAGCTTGTAGTAGTTCCTTTCTGTCAGTCTCCAAATGACCGTTCTGATGCGAGCATCATTTTTCGCCATTGAAAGAGAAAACTGAATTGCACCTTGTTTTCTTAACCCACTCGCTCCAAAATGGAAAACCCCGATAAACGTTTTTCGTTTGTTGCGTGAAGTGTAAATGCATTTACAACTCACATTGTTCAAAAAAGCTTCCATTTTTGTGTCGTTGTTCAACAGAAAGGTGTTCAAGAGGGTTGTGCGTCTTAAGATTAGAAATTGTTTTCAAGCCTCCGGCTTTTTTGGTTTATGGTTTGGCTCAATGACTGTAAATTTGCATAGAAGGTGACATTGTTTTAAAGCTAATATTTGCTGAATTGACATCATTTAAAATTATAACGCAGTCGGGATCATTGCTATCCTCAAAGTTTCACTTGTAGCGGATGGGGAGGGAAAAGAGATATAGACATAAGCCACGACGACGAAGATGTGATGACATAAAAAATTCAAGAACTGTCAAAGTGTATGAAGCTCAGAACCAGTTTGAAATCTACAAAACCTACCGTCTCAGTTTCAATTTTAAGAGTCAAAACTTCGAAATCAAAGTTAGCACAGCGCATATTTTCTCAGAGAATTAAGGTCGTAAAATATTAGTTTATTATTTTGCTTGTATTTGTGCTTCGCTGGGTACTCGAGCGACCCCGCCATTAAAAATAAAAGTGTTTCAACAAGTTCCTCCTGTGCAATCCACCGTCAATACTGCAGCTCTTGCAATAACAATTTTTTGTTGGGATTTGCAAATAAACAAAACCAAATTTTTGCGGAAAAAAGGTTAGCGCATGCAAGCAATATAGGTAATAAATCCACCGTCCCTCCTTCATTCTATTTAAAAACCACGTCCTTCTAAAATAATTCGAACTTGTGAATGAGAAAAAATTGGATCAATTTTGAATGGTAAGTTTACAACATTACTATAATCAATACGATTAGCGAAAAAATGCATTTTTTCTTAACCATAGCGGAGTATGTAATCAAACTGTTAGACTGTTAGATAATCATATATCCTGAGAGAGCTTTGAAATATTTTTCGCATGTTTGGACTACACTTCGCGCACACAGCTCCACCAACGATATTAAAATTTGAATTGGAAATTGATGTGAAATAATAATGTTTATGGTTGATGCAGTCTGTTTCAGTAGAAAGTTAAGTAATTTGAATGACTATGTATGTATGACCAGTCATACGTAAGAAAAAGCAACGCAATGCAATATGTATCGGATCACATCACCTATGCAAACGTAGTGTCAGTTCTTTGTTTAACATGCAAAATATTTTTTTCAAAACATTTCGTTCGGAAATGATTAGCATTTGACATGGTCACTACCTCATATGATGAAAAATAATCTGTCTAGGTCCAAGTGCAAACGCTTCAAAAAATTTTTTTGAAAGGAAAGGTTATGTTATCTAGTTTCCTGAATGTATTTCGAAGTCATGAGTCATGTCATAATATCGTCTTTAATTGTGGTGATGTGATGGGGGTGCTGCATGCAACAGCCAAATATCCATTGTCATTATACCAATAATGGACACAGATCTTAAACGAAAAATTACGATCTTTGCTTTGGATTGAGAAAGTCAATATATTATGCAGTATAATTATATGTAGCTCAGCTGTACAATCAGTTTAAGTAAGTGAATGATGCATGTTTAGGCACGTTAGAATTTTAAAAATGCATTTTGCATTGGTAGTCTTTGAAAGGGATTTATCGAGCCAAGAAGGACTTTGTTTCTACTGCTTTGCCTCTGCCTCCCACCTCGTTCGCCAAGTTCTATTTTTTATTATCAGATCAAACATTAGAGTTTGAAGAAAGTGTTTCGCTTCGATTATTGCGAATTCTGCCGCGGCGTAAATATAGAATTTTCTATGAACTCCGTCTCATCTTGGGAGTGAATCCCCTACACGTGTTTCTTGCATGATGCATTTAAGCAACCTAAAAAGGAGAAGTCTTGAGTTGAGTAAACTCTGCAAAAATTTAAAGAGGATTCTGAGTATCGAATTTTGAATGAGATAAATCGCCTGATGATAATAAGTGTGGTAATTTTGTTACCATTTTTATTATGTATTATGCAGTAGTTTGGCAGCAAGTTAACTAATGTACGCTTATTTGACCACACAATGTAATGAAGATTTTTTTAAAGTAAAAGTATTCTTGAACGATTCAAGTATCCCGGCAAAGATACTCGTGATCAATTCTGATTGCTACCTGTGCCTATCATGTTTACTTAACCAATTACAAATTATCCGCGGAGATGAATTATATGAAAATCTTAAGCAGGATCATGGTGAATCATCGTATCACATCACGAATTAAATAATTACTTGAAAGGAATCAGGTTAGTGGTGGTGGCTCAAAGGATAGGATTGCCTAAGGTACGTACATTATGTACCATTGGACATCGCTATATGTATTGCTAAATAGGTAGTGGCTTTCGTGGCTTCTGAAATTTTGAACAAATTCAAATAAAAAGAAAAAGGTAACACACTTGTTGCTTAAATCTAAAATATGAATGAAAGTATTAAGTAATTTAAGGAGCTGAATGCTTCAAAAATTTGTTTTAAAAATTGAAATTCATACAAACCAGTATTCGAAAATGTCAATATTTTTTTGATAAATTGTATTGAACTAGGAATTATAGCCAATAGAAAACAGAAAACAACATTTGTCAAAACTGCTTCGTCTGACAGTTTTATGAATTATCGAATTTTTCAATGTTTATTTCACGTTTATGAAAGCGACATAAAAAGTGAAAAAGTATTCAGTGCAACGAAGGATATTCATTTTGGAAGATTTTTGTTCCTGTCGCCAGCATAAAACGTCTCTTACACATAGGCAAGGACCTGGATGAAAGTGAAACTTTTTTGTGAGATTAAAAAGGAAATGGGAAATTCCTTACCTTTTTTGTCCCTTGCAGTGATTCTGATAAAAAGCATCTTCATACGAGTGTAGTGTAGAGAATAGAGATTTTAAAAACATGAAGCAGACCTGCCAACCAAAACTTTTTTGTTGTCCTAAAAAATCCTGAAGAGTAATTCCTGGAAAACCCTACTAAAACACTTACATACCTACATATATCTACGTAGAACTGGCTGGACAAGAAATCACTGGAGCGTGTTTGCTCTGCCAACAATGCAATATGTAGCGGTAGGTAGAATGTTGCATTTCACTTTCTTCAAGAATTAATCTTGCATCTTCTAATGCATATGTCCGTGCTGATGATAATAAACCTATTGAGTATATTTAAGAAAGATGTAAGTCATAGTGAAAATGGGAATTCCGAAGGTAAAACATCTTATGAGAGCAACAATGTGCTCACGATGGAATGCTTAATGCCTTGTACTTGGATAGTTTCTCAAAGTTTTCCTCATATCTTCACACCTTAAGGAATAACGTTTAGGGATCGGGAAGGTAGTTTGGCTTACCTACTCACCTTTTACCACATCAAGAAAAGAACCACCTTTGTAAATTTTGAAAAGGGTCTACCTAATACCTTTAATTTCTCAATTCCTAAAATGTTCTACTTACTAAAATACGATTACGTACGCACTGGAAATTAGGTCGCGTTTGACAGCACGTTGTTACAAAGAATGGAAAATTTTTGGGTCTGTGTCTGTGAGTCTACCTTCGTAAATAATGGACATTTGCCGTTATACTTTTCACAAACTTATGTACAATTCTAATGATTATCCTTTCTTCTCAATGGAAGGGTTGGTACTGCTGACATTTCAGAATAAAAGGTTTAATGGTCCCTCGTATTTAACCTGGATTATTGATATAAAAATACGATTACGTACGCACTGGAAATTAGGTCGCGTTTGACAGCACGTTGTTACAAAGAATGGAAAATTTTTGGGTCTGTGTCTGTGTGTCTACCTTCGTAAATAGTGGACACTTGCCGTTATACTTTTCAAAAACTTATGTAAAATTCTAATGATTATCCTTTCTTCTCAATGGAAGGGTTGGTACTGCTGACATTTCAGAATAAAAGGTTTAACGGTCCCTCGTATTTAACCTGGATTATTGATACATATGTATTATGTATGCCTAAACTCATTTAATGCTTTTAAAAGCCGCAACTCCAGCAACTTACCTGGGAAGAAACCTCGTCTTAACTGTGAGAACATAACATTAGCCGTTAGTGCATCTCCAGATTCTAAAAATAAAAATGGAAACGTATTCCTTTCTTCATTAGTTTTTGCGGCTAAACATTATTTGCGCTGGAATAAACAAAGTTATTTCAAGCTTGCTACACTACGAGGAAGTTTCAGGTGTATCAAATTGACAAAGGAAAAAATAAAGTTGCAAGAAAATCAATTTTGTTTTGAAGTAACCTTATTATTGCTGGTTTGCCTGAAACATAAACCTCTTGCCCCCCATGGATCTGCATCTCCTGGCTATTTTAGTTTACGACGATGCCAGCCAGACTCCGCTTATAAAGCTGAGCGAATTAAGTAAATTAGCATTAACGTTAATATTTAGCAATGCACTGTCAGCGTCATAAAAATAATGGCAAAATCAATGTCAATGCTATCATTAAAGGCTGCCATAAAACATTTTAGACCTCCTTCGACGAAAAGAAGTAAAAAATCTTTAATTAACAAACTGCATTTTTTAGACATTAAAAGAAGCATAAAATACCAAGCAAATGAAGACATGAAACATGAATTCACTTTTCTCTGAAAATGTACCATTATTGATTAAATAGAATTTTCGCTTCCGTTACATCGACATGAAGTATGATGTAGTAGGAGCAGTATTTCAGGTGTCATTATCAATCAAACTTTTACAGCAAGAAGCCATAAGGAACTCGCATTTATTTCAAAGATAAAAGTTAGTTTATGGCTTCTCAATTGTTGATAAAGATGAGGAACAGCAGCATTAGCGTTACTGCGAAGATTGCGAAGGTGAAGGAAATCTATCACGTTCGATGTTGGTAGTTCGTTGGTATCGACGATCGACACATTGCAATTTAATTATTAAGGATGAACCTTTGTTTGTACACAAATATCAAATAGAGCATGTAAACTCTTAAAAAATTGCAGCGGAAAAAGTGGCGAATGCTGCTAGAAGGAACGTCTAGGCATTTGGATTTAGAGGTACATACATACATTATTCGTGTAAATTATATTATGTACATGTGAAATAAGAAAAAATTTGTTGTTTCTGTTTGTACCTCTCATTTAAGGTACTCGTTTGTTTGGGTTATAGTTATGTTATGTTTTTATATATTATTGCTAGTGTAAAGTAGTCGAAAGTTGTTTCGTTGCCGCATATCATTAATCTTCTAAAGAAACCTGATTTTTGACTCCTCAGCAAGCTCTTCAGGTTGAAAAGTGAATTTTCGAAAATTTAAAAATTACCTGTAATCTATATCATTTTTACGGATGCGCGTGCTACATAT